>CAUYPK010056218.1:0-25717 GCA_963574355.1 Loris lydekkerianus | reverse complement strand
ACTGGTTTTATAGACCGTTTGACACATTTTCATCACACCGGATAACATAGCCTTCCTGGCATTTTCTTAGTTATTGTGTTAAGACATTTATATTCTACATTTACTAAGTTTCACATGTACCCTTGTAAGATGCACCGCAGGTGTAATCCCACCAATCACCCTCCCTCAGACCATCCTCCCCCTCCTTCCCCTCCCTCTCCCCTTTCCCCATATTCTTAGGTTATAACTGGGTTATAGCTTTCATATGAAAGCCATAAATTAGTTTCATAGGAGGGCTGAGCACACTGGATACTTTTTCTTCCATTCTTGAGATACTTTACTAAGGAGAATCTGTTCCAGCTTCATTGTCTATGTTTTTAAATTGTGTTGTCTTTTTCTTATTGAACTATAGGAGTTTCTTATATATTTTGCATACTGAGTTCTCTGTCAGATAACATGTTTTGGAAGGAACAATCACTTAAATGAAGAAAAACCATCAGGGTTGGAGCAAACAATGAAATTGAAGCCAAACTGACAGTTACCGAATAATTACCAGATACCAGGCTCATTATGCCCAGGAGTTCCCCTCATAATGCCCAGGCATTATCTTCTTGACTTTTTTGTCTTTGCTCCTGAACCCCAGAGAGGTTCAATAACTTGCTCAGTGCTGCCCAGCTTGTAAGGGACAGAGCTAAAATTCAAAGAGGGCTGTGTGACTCTTTTCCTTAAAAGAAGAATACTTATATTGGGTGGCCTCCATTTCTCCTTTTATGTTGAGGGGCATCTAATTTTTTCAATGCTTTAGCCTCTAGAATCTTAATCTGTCTCTGAATTAGGGCTAGTTGCTTAGTCCTGGTTACTCTCGGATGAGGAACTAATTAGTCCTAATATGCCCCTGAATCTGTTGTGGGCAATGGTGGTGTGGGAGATTACAATGCACCACCTGAAAGTATGCTTCTTTGGCATATTTCAAGATGACCGTCAGAGGAGCTGCAGATACTGGACTAGCTCTGAAAAGCTGTCTTTTATAGGGAAGATTTGCATCTGTAGAGGAAATCTGCATTAATGAAGTAAACAGCTGGATGCAGAGGCATTTGCAGAGGCCTTATCGGAATCTAGTAAAGATTAATTTACAGGAAAAGGACACTGAAGTCATCTGACACATTAAGGGTCTGACAGAGAAACTTTTAGCACTGGGCTATCTTCTGTTCTTACCTGAGAGACTTCATCCGCATAGTAAGACTGTGACCTTTGTTCACAGTACATTTCCTCCCTTCACCTGCCCCGTGACTGGTTGCCACTGTCTTCAAGGAGCCCCAAGCCCCTAACCCCTTTTCTGTATAGTATAAGAACCTCATTCATCTGGTCCTTCCTTGCGTCTCATAGTTTGTGTGGCTTCCATGCACAGATGCACACAGAAAATAAGCATGCCTTTTCCCCTGTTTATTATAACTTTGTTTTTTTGATTTAAATTAATCAATAAATTTTGGCAGAGGGTGGAGGACAGAGAAGGAGAACCTTTTTGCCCCTGTAGTGGATTTATAAAGATGGCAATAAGCCAGAATAAGAAGAACCAGGAAAAGAGGTAGTGTTGCAGGAAGGCAAGGCCCAATGGAGACAAAGAACACCCAAACACTGTTTTTGAAAGAGGAAGGGATTTATTTCAGCCTGCGGAGCAATGGCAGACCAGAATCCAAAATGGCCACACTCCCTGACTGGCTCAGTCTTCTACTTTTTGTTTCCAGTCAAAAATTCCAGCCCACAGGTACCTTTCTCATTGGTCAGTTTGAATCAAGCTGGAGAAGTGGGCTCAGACTTTTATAGAAATACAGGCTTTTACAGAAGCCAAAGCAAGTGTTAGTTTCCAGGTCCCAGGAAGTTAAGTTTCCACAAATTCCTAAAAGCTAAGTCACCACAGGGAGGACCTTGCAGGTGTGTGCTTGGGGCCTCCTTGAGAGAGAATGATGTTAAGGGCTTCCAAATTGGGGCAGAGGAGAACAAACTCTCACTCTTTGCCAATAATGATCTTATACTTAGAGAACCTCAACCAAAAGACTCCTAGAAGTGATCAAGAAATACAGTAACATCTCAGGATATAAAATCAATGTCTACAAACCTATAGCCTTTGTATATACCAATAACAGCCAGTTGAGAAGCTAATCAAAGACACAATTTCCTTCACATTAGCTTCAAAGAAATTGAAATACCTAGGAATATACCTAAAAAGAGAGATGAAAGACCTTTACAAAGAGAAATACAAAAAGAAAATAAAATAGCAGAAGACATTAACAATTGGAAAAATATACCGCACTCTTGGCTGGGCTCAACATTGTTAAAATGTCTACACATTCAAAAGCACTCCCCATTAAAATACTAACCAAAGCAATCTACACATTCAAAGCACTCCCCATTAAAATACTAACATCATACTTTGAAGAACTGGAAAAAATAGTTCTTCATTTCCTAGGGAACAAGAAAAAAACCCCATATAGACAAGGCAGTTCTTAGTAATAAAAACAAAGCTAGAGGCATCACTCTACCAGACCTCAGGTTGTATTACAAGTCCACAATGATCAAAACAGCATGGTATTGGCACAAAAATAGAGATGTAGACATATGGAACCAAATAAAAAACCAAGAGATGAAACTAGTCTCTTATAGCCATCTGATCTTTGATAAACCAAACAAAAGCATATACTGGGGAAAAGAATCCCTGGGAGAACTGGATAACCACATGTAAAAAACTGAAACTGGGCCTTCTCTTTTCACTACTTACAAAAATTGACTCAAGATGGATAAAAGATTTAAATCTAAGACATGAGACAATAAAAGTCTAGAAGAAAGTGTAGGAAGAACTCTTGAGGATGTCAGCCTGGGGAAAGATTTCATGAAGAAGACTTCAATGGCAATTTCAACAACAACAAAAATAAACAAATGGGACTTAAACTGAAAAATTTCTGCACGTCTAAGGACACAACAATTAAAGCAAATAGACAATATTCAGAATGGGAAAAGATATTTGCATGTTACCAATCTGACAAAGGTTTGATAACTAGGATCTACAGAGAACTCAAATTAATTAACAAAAAAAGGGCAAGCAATCCCATCAATCACTGGACAAGAGACTTGAACAGAACCTTCTCTAAGGAAGTCAGAAGAATGGCTAACAAAACATGAAAAAATACTCATCATCCCTAACCTTCAGAGATATGTGGATTAAAACCACCCTGAGATGTCATCTAACCCTAGTGACAATAGCCCACATCACAAAGTCCAAAGTTGCAGATGCTGGTGGGGATATGGAGAAAAGGGAACACTTTTACACTGTTGGTGTGACTGTAAACTAATATAGCCTCTTTGGAAAGAAGTATGGAGAATCTTCAAAGAACTCAAATTAGACTTCCCATTTGATACTGCAATCCCATTACTAGGCATCTACCCAGAAGGAAAAAAAATCATTCTATCATAAGAATAGACCTTCAATTTGATCCTGCAATTCCATTACTAGGCATCTACCCAGAAGGAAAAAAAAGTATTATATCATAAGAATATTTTGCACTACATTGTTTATCACAGCTCAATTTACTATCGCCAAGATGTGGAAACAACCTAAATGCCCATCAACCCAGGAAAGAATTAACAAATTGTGATATATGTATACCAAGGAATATTATTCAGCCACAAAAAGATGGTGACTTTACATCTTTTATATTAATCTGGATGGAGTTGAAATACATTTTCCTCGGTAAAGTTTCTCAAGAATGGAAAACCAAATATCCAATGTACTCAATACTAATATGAACCCCGTAGACAATATAACACACGCCCACAGAAGAGAAAAACTCAATTCAATTCAAGTTGGGGATGAGGGGGTACGAGGGAGGGGGATGAGGGAGAGGATGGGAGGGTATGGACGTGTTCCCACTTAGTGGGCACAATGTAAGGGTATGTGGCACGTCTTTTGGTGTGGAACACAACTACAGAGGACCTCTACCTAACAAACGCAAATACTGTAACCTAGTTGTTTGTACCTTCACATTAACCTGAAATAAAATAAAATAAAATAATTAATAAATAAATCAGTTTTTTGGAATAATTCAATAATTATTGAATTATCAATAATTTTACAGAGTTTGGTGGGGTTTTTTTCCCCATTAACATTGCTATACCTAGTAGGTCCCATCAACATGAATGACTTTTAAAATATTTTCCAGCCCTGGCTGCTTGCCCTCTATTTAGTTAGAACTTCTTGTTGTTAAGAGATAGAAACTCAAATCAATCTAATCCAAATATGCAAACAAACAAAATGCACTGGTCTATGTTACAGAGAAATGTAAGGGAATGAATCTGGCCTCAATCTTGGGGTTGAAATGACACTTCCAGAATGTCTCTTTTTCTCCATTTCTTAACTGAACTTTTCTTTCTCCTGGCTTCACACCTACACGGGCTCCTCCTCTGTGCTGGGAAATACAGTCTGTGGCCACTCAAGGTTAGAGAGTCCAGGGGAAAGAGAACGCCTTCTTCCAGGATTCCAGCACCAGTTCTGTAAGGGCTCTGATTGGCCTCATTGGCTCAGGTCACATTTTCATCCCTAAGTAGAGTTCCTAGATAAAATTTAAAACTCCTGATTGTATGTAGGTTACTATGAAAGTTTTGAGACAGACTATGTTATGGTTTATTATTTTACTTCCAAGAAACAAAGTTGACACCATTCTTTCTGATTCACCCATCCAAGTTTCAACTTGTTCAGCTTATTGGTGTTGCTGGGAGGCCTTGATTTGTTTCATTTGTTTTACATTTCTGGATTTTTGTGTATCTCAACACTTTTTTAATGACCTATGTATACAAATTTCAGAGCAAACAAGGAATATTTTTCCATGAACATCTCCTATGCACTATTTGAGATGTACTTATGCCCCCCAAAATTATATTTATCTAAAATTAAAATTAAACTGAACATTCTGTATTTTTACTTGGTAAACTTGGCAACCTGATTGGCCTCATGAGGGGATGGTGGACTCTTGAATCCTGGAGATTCAGTTCCTAAATTGTGGAGACCAAAAATGGGGGAAAGATGGTTGCCTGAGGAGATTCTGAGCAAAGAAGTCTGTGCCCTCTGTATTTCCGTGTCCCGCCTGCACTCCCCACTTGTGTATAGACTTTTCCAGGGTCTTCATGTCATGTTGAAAACAGAGATTATGATCTTCACTTTCAAATATGTACTTTTTTCTTTTTGCCAAACTGCCAGTTGCTAACAACAGATGTTACTAGTCCTCTCATCCCTAGTGATCGAATATAAATGTTAGGTGTACTTTCATTTCCTTCTTCATTTTCAGTCCCTAAATCCACAACTTGAAAGCCCAGAAGCTTCTCCCTGAGTCTCACCAAGTAAAGTCTTGCATCAAGAAGCTGTGAGATCTGACAGTTTCGTCCTGGCTCAAAAATGACGCAAGAACATGACCTCAGCAATCGGTATGAACCTGCGGATTCAGGGGCCGCACATTTGCTGATATGAGAAGATCATAATGTTTTTAGAATTCCAAAAGCTTATTATTTTAAGAAATAATGAACCATCATGGTATTAAAGTCTGGACCTTAGCTGGCGAAGAAGGGCTGAATTAAAGGTTTCCTATTTGCAAAAACTACTATTTATAACTGAGTAGTCTAGTCTCACTTGTATACTTCAACAATAAGTATGCTAATAAGCTTTTATTAGTCAAGTGTCTCCAGAGGAATATAGCCAGTAACCGGTAGAATATATATACAAAGAGTGCCAAAAAATATGTGCACATTTTAAGAAAGAAAATAACTATTAAAATTATAATACTCAAGTCACATTTGGCTTCTGCAATTATAGGAGGGTCAAGGTACAATATACAAGATAACCAACATTATTGGTGTATGTTGAGTATTACATATATATATTATATAATTCTATAGAGAGAGAGGTGAGGAGGAGAGGAATTTCACACTGTTTTGGGATTGGCAAGTCTGAAATGATCCAGGTAGGACCAGCTGCTTAAAGACCCAAAAATGAGCTGGTGTTACAGTCTTGAGTCCTAGGGTTTTTCTTCAGGCTCCTCTGTCTTTTTTCTTTGGGCCTTCAACTGATTGCATGAGGTCCACCAACAGTGCGGAAATTACTGTGCTTTACTGAAAGTACACTGATTTCAATGTTAATTACATCTAAAAAAAAATCTTTGCAGTAATATCTAAGCTATTGTTTGGCCAAAAACAGGATGCTGTGATCTAGCCAAGTTGACATGCATGTATAAGATTAACCACCGTATCTAGAAAGACATTATTTTATTTCTAATTATGTCAACTTAAACCAATGTAAGCTTTTCTCTTAATATTGTCAAAATTCTTGGTAAATTAGTTTTATTTAAGTTTGTGTGGTAGTTGCTGAAGAACTAAGCTATTTTAAAGAGTTTTTTTCTTTAGACTATTGGATTTGAATAATCCCCATGTCTTCTTCTGTAGCAAGTCACTCAGAAATAGGCTGACCTTTAATGGAAATTTCACAGTAATTGTCCTCTGGCATATCTTCAACAATCAAAAAAAAAATTAAACAAATAAAATCAAAGGCTAGGGAGGCATTGACTCACTCTGAAATCTTAGGTTTATGTTTAGATTTGACACAACATAGGAACCCAAAACTTCCTTATTAGTTAATAGGCATGTGAACTGATAAAACAAACAAAATATGTAGGTGACAAAGATAGAAGATAAAAGAGACAAACATCAAGAAAAAATTGCATTCTGAGTTTTGATCTCAGGGAACAGTCCCTTTGCTATGTTCCAGAAATGAGAGAAAATGACATATTTCAAATACAAGTTAAGTCTTTTAGCTAAATTGTTCATGGTTGAATGCTCCTTTTATATGTCAGGAAAATGACCCTTTTCTCCCTGATCTTCTGTCTAAAACAGTGGGACAATTAAGTTTTTTCCTAGGGATGAATCTGTGAATACACAGTGTTAAAAGTGTGCAACTAAAATGTGTAGCTTCTTATAAAGATCAGATATTCAAAGGAAGTGTAATTCATCAAGGAGTTCCGTTTGGAAAATAATGTAAAAGCTCAGAGAACTCTGATTAGGTAAATACAGTGATTATAGGAGAAATGTTAGATTAGAACAAAAAAGTTAATAAAAAGGTAGAACAGTTGAGAAGAGCTAAGGACTGGTGAATGCGTAAGAGTTGAATGGCTGTTCTAAGGGCAAAAGGAACCTAAAAGGGCACATTTCAAATCAGTCAGCGGTAAAAGGTAGAGAGCTTATGGGAGGAAAAGGAGTCAGGGCCCCTTTGCAAATACTCACTTAGGTGTTTTTTTGCAGAAAAAGAGCAATCTAAATGCTTGCATGGGTAGAGGCGAACCTGTTAAATTCAGTAAGACCTTAAGTACCCGCAGGAACACTTCTGTTCTGCCCTTGGCTCGGTAAGCAATAGAAGTAACTGAAGGTATAGAAGGAAAAGGGAAGAGGAAGGCAGCATGTGGGAGCAGAGAATCTGGAAGTGTGATGTAGGTGGTGGTGGAAGACTACAAGCTGGACATAAGAGGCAAATGAGATTCCTAGGTGTGTGGGCAGGGCTGCAGGCAGCAAGAGTGAAGGAATGGGCGTCCCCCAGGGAGGCGTCACAGACAGGCTACATGACATCCTTGAGGTTATCTGGGCTCTTTTTCCTCCTATACACTCTCTATCTTTTACCATCGACTGATTTGAAACGTGTCCAACCCGTTACCCATTGCAGTGTGTCCAAATTTAACAAACACTATCCAGGTGTTCACTATGTTCTCTAGCTACCCTACAAGGGGGGCTGCATTCTCTATTTCATTGCCTCTCTGCACGGATAATCTTCTCCAGAATAGTCCTACATATGGCACTGAGAGTCTTCCTGCCCAATTTGCCATGGGCTGCCATCTCCACCTAAAATGGAGAACGATAACCCCTTTAAAAGGCCAATAGCCCCTCTGTGGTGAGCTTTGGAAGAGATAGGGTGGGAAAAGGTCCTTCCTTACTTAACCCTTTTCCACAGTGTTCCCCTAGAGTCCTCAAAACCATCACACTGACAATGATCTATGCAAATTTCTTTAATGAAGAGTTTAAATGGAAAATTATGTTTGCCAAGAAAAAGCCAATAATAGTTAACTTTCACTGAAGTTATGCTCGCCACAGTCCTAAGAGCTCTACATGCGTGATTTTGTTTTATCCTTATAACATCCCTACGGGGTCGGTGTTATCATCTTAATTTTACAAAAGAGGAAACTGAGATCCAGAAGGATTTAGGATCTTTCCCAAAGTCACACACCCACTAAATGGTGGTGCTGAAATTTAAGACCAGTGAGTGCGGCTCCCGGGGGCATCTGCCACCACGGTGCTGTCTGTAGGCTCCCGAGAGAGAACACTCACCACTCAGACCTTCCCTATCCCCTCACCCTGAGCTGGCTCCTCCACCTGACACTTGGGGGTTTTCTTCCCAAGCTACTTTGCTTTCAGCTCTCTGTGTAAAATTTCCATTCCTTTTCTTTGGGAAATTCTTCCCTATCTCTCCAGAAGAGACCCCCCCTTTTCCATGTCTTTCTGTCTGCTCCCCATACACTGTCCCAAGTGTGAGTACCATGTGCTTAAATAATACCTGGACAGGTAAGCATGATGTTCATCAATACTCAGGCTTGGGAGGGGGTCTCCGGCTTCATTGAGCAGTAAATTTCAAATCTCATTATACACTCTCCCTTCCTCATCCCAATTTCCTCTATTATTAACATTTTCCATGGCCGGGTGTGGTGGCTCGTGCCTATAATCCTAGCACTCTGGGCGGCCAAGGCAGGAAGATTACCTGGTGGCAGATGCCTGTAGTCCTAGCTACATGGGAGGCTGAGGCAGGAGGATCACTTGAACTCAGAGGTTTGTGGTTTCTGTGAGCTACACTAAGGCCATAGCACTCTAACGTAGGCAACGCAGTAGACTCAGTCTCAAAAACAGTTCATATATATATAATCTTCCATTAACATGGTACATGTGTTACAATTGATGAACCAACACTGATACCATCTTACTAACCAATGTCCACAGTTTACATTAGAGCTCACACTCTGTGTTCTACAGATCTATGGCTTTTGACAAATGGAGTCATGCAAGCACCATTACAGCATCACACAGATGTTAATGCACCATTACAGCATCACACAGACGTTAATGCACCATTACAGCATCACACAGACATTAATGCACCATTACAGTGTCACATAGACGTTATTGCACCATTACAGCGTCACACAGACGTCGTGCACCATTATAGTATCACACAGATGTTAATGAATTATTACAGTATCACACAGACATAATGCACCATTACAGCATCACACAGACATTAATTCTTTTTCACAAGATATTTTCCTTGACTACCACAGCATCTGTTCCTGTATTGAAGCCAGCGTACCCCCACTGTCATGTTAAGGAGATACGAATGTTCTTTCTTCTTTGGAAATGGTTTCTCCCCAAAGACCTACTGAATATTACATAATACTCCCAACAGGATAATATATGTTATGTGCCTTTTAAAACTTTCCTAAGATCATAACAATACTGAGTTCCATTTACACCTGGCCCCAAAGGTTGTGGTTTTGGAGTTGTGGATCTGTACATAGCAGGGTCTGTGATTGCACCTCAGACTCAAACACCTTAATGTTCTTGAAATGAATATAAATACTCACACTAATATAACTAAGATAAATACCTCTGCATCACTTTCAATCATGTTTTGTTGCCAAAGTGCAAATTTATTTTTTAAAAAGGGGGGTGGGAAGGCTTGACACCCATAGCATAGTCATTATGGCACCAGCCACATACACTGAGGCTGGCGGGTTCAAACCTGGCCTGGGCCAGTTAAACTACAATGACACCTACAACAAAAAAAATAGCTGGGTGTTGTGGCAGGCGCCTGTGGTCCCAGCTACTTGGGAGGTTGAGGCAAGAGAATCTCTTAAACCCAAGAGTTTGAGGTTGCTGTGAGCACTTTACCCAGGGCGACATAGGGAGACTCTGTCTCAAAAATAAATAAATAAATAAATAAATAATAAAGTAAAGTAAAGCTGTTGTCTTTTCAGAACATTCTGGAATTCTAAATCATAGATAAGGGCTGGTGGACCTAGACAATACATGTCAAAAAGGAGTAAATGCAGCTGTAGAAAGGACCATGGATGCACCGAGGGGCACTAGGTTCACGTGTGTGCCCCTTAGCCGAGGCTGATTTAGGGTAAGTGAGGAGGAAGTGTCCAGGGAATGGAGCCAGCAGATATTGACTATTTGTTTAGGAAATTTCTCAAAGTGTATCAGTGAATATGTTTTTGTTAAAAGCAACAGGAATTCCAACTTGAAGAAGATGAAGCAATAATGTGTCAGCTAAAAAGGCCAGAGGGAAGACCAGCACAGGGCAAAGTGAATCTGGAAACTCGAGGATGCTCACAGCTTAGGCCATTAAGCCACATGCCTCACCCATCCATGGAGCTAGCAGGAGGAGAATCGCTTTCCTTGGAGGTACGTAGATGCCTAAGCAGAAATCAGAGGATATTGAGCATGAAGGGCAGAGGGAAGAGGGCTTGGCTGGTCCAGATGCAAGCAGTTGACAAATACAAGGGGAGAAATCACTGAAAGGAGTTAAGCTTCTTTGTTTGTTTTAAATAGAAAATAAGCTCGTGTGTTTGAGGAGAGAGACCAGGGTAAAGTGGGGTCTGGAGGTCCAATTGAGATGTTCTGGGGGAGGAGGGGAAGAGAAAAGGATTTAGACAGAGAGACAGTGGGTGTGTGGTTTCGTAACTAGAACTTGGCAACTGGCCCTGATATCCTGAACTTGAGCTGCCTGATGGATGGACAGGCACAGCCGGCTACCTCCGGGCACAGTCTCTTGGGGACTTCTGTGGTCACAGAGCATTTTTTTCTGGCTAGGTCTAGCAACAGCCCTGCCCCCAAGCTACTTGAGAGCTAAACCTATCTGTTTAATCATTACTAAAAGGATTTTGTTGTTGGCTGTACTCAGAAATACGTCTACAAATTAAAATGCACTTCCAGGTTGTAGGATTGGGTACCCAAATTATTCTTTTTAGTTTTGAGCAGCAACCAAGTAGTTTAACCAAATAGACTGTTAGTAAAATATATCCATGGAGATTTCCAAGTCTCCTGTATTTTTTTATGAAGATAACATGTTCGTGTTTTAGAACTCTTTATTGAAGTATGATATAAATACAAAAAAAATTGTAAAATGACAACTTGATGAATTTTTACCAAAGTAAATACACCTTAGGTAATCAGCAACCAGGTCAAAAACCATCACAGTGCCAGAAGCCCCCCTTCCACATGGCATATCAGATTATGTTTAAACTTAATCTAGTTTAGGGAGGAAGCTATCAAAAAATGTCTGCCTTTTTTATGACAGCTCAATTTACAATCACCAAAATGTGGAAACAACCTGTATGCCCACCAACCCAGGAATGGATTACCAAGCTGTGGTATATGTACACCATGGAATACTATTCAGCCATAAATAAGATGGAAACTACCTCTTTTGTATTAACCTGGGTGGAGGTGGAACACATTCTTCTTAGTAAAGCATCACAAGAATAGAGAATCAAGAATCCAGTGTACTCAACTTTAATATGAAGGAGGTAGATGAGCTAATACAAGGGTGTGGGGTGGAGGTAGTGGGGAGAGAGGAGGAGGGAGGTGTGTGGCACACCTCTTGGGGGCAGGACACAAGTATAAAAGGGACTTTATCTAACAAATGCAATCAGTGTAACCTAATTCATTGTACCCTCAAGGAATGCCAAACAATAAACAAAAAAAATTTAAAAATATGAAATAGGGGCAGCACCCATAGCTCAGTGGGTAGGGTACCAGCTACGTTACACTGAGGCTGGTGGGTTCGAACCCGGTCTGGGCTACCTAAAACAACAATGACAACTGCAACAACAACAACAAAATAGCCGGGCATTGTGGTGGACGCCTGTAGTTCCAGCTACTTGGGAGGCTGAGGCAAGAGAATTGCTTGAGCCCAAGAGTTTGAAGTTGCTGTGAGCTATGATGCCACAGCACTCTACCCAGGGTGACAGCTTGAGACTCTGTCTCAAAAAAGAAAGAAAGAAAGAACATGATGGTAATTTCCAGCACTCTGGGAGGCTCAGAGGGCAGATCACCTATAGTTAAGAATTTGAGACCAGCCTGAACAAGAGCAAGACCCTGTCTCTACTAAAAATAGAAAAAATTAACTGGGTATCGTGGTGGGCACCTGTAGTCCCAGCTACTTGGGAGGCTGAGGCTGGAGAATCACTTGAGTCCAGTAGGTTGAGGTTGCTGTGAGCAAGACTGATGCACTCTAGCCTGGATTAGAATTTTTAAAAAGCCTGAGATTGAATTTTTTTAAAAAAGAAGAACATGGTCATTTTAAAGCCAGTTGTTAACTTGGCTATGTGAATATTTTCCTACTGGCAGACTCTGATTTCAGAAACACTTTGTGTCCAAAATATACATTTTTGAGCAAAAGTATTAATTGCCCATAACAATAATCTTCCTCTTTTGGTACCTCAGCAGAATCTGTCAAATGAATTGGCAAACTGGTGATACATAGAGGAGATGGGTCTTTAACAAGGGGCAATAAATAAGCAGAAAAGCAAAATATTAGATAGCAAAGAAGTGGGAGTTGAACCTTAGTAATTTGATTCACGATACTAAATACATACACTGTGAGTGATGTTTATGTTAATAGCTTTTAAAGGTGTTTTACCTTATAAAGGTGATTATTTTGGAAGAACTGGTCTTTCTACCTCATTTTATACTGTTAATGTCAGTAGCATTTAGTTAGTGCTTTTATATTTTTATAGACCATTGATCAATTTGTTTTTACTTTTCCATTTTTTATTTGAATATCTACACAGATCTATGTCCATCTCCCTCTCTTTCTCTCTCTATTTATCTACCTACCTGTATATACAGTATTTATTCAATCCAATGAGCACATGTATGCTTATAGAAATGAACTTTGAGTGAAGAGTGGGGCGTGTGAGTATGGAGATGGTATGTGTTTTAAAACACCAATGGATAGCCGTAGTTTTACAGTTATTGGTGTGTCTGGGGTAGGACAGAAGAAGCTGTGGAGGATTGGAATGGGAAGGAACAGGATAAGATGGGGAGACGAAAGATGGGAGGCTGAAGTTGTTTATCAAACCAGAGGAACAGGTGGCCAGGTTGAGGCTGAGGGGGCCTTCCTTCCATGCTGGTCCCTGGCCTGTGGCTGGCCTCTGCTGGGGAGTGGTGGCCACTGGTCTACGTTCTCTTAGTGATTCTGCACTTTCGTGTTCCCTTTCCTCCTACCATCACAGACTCCTGGGGCCAACCCATGTATTGTGTTAAGTGCCCACCCTCAACCCAGCACATTCATATGTCTCTGAGATATAGCACACTTTGACATCTGTGTAGCTGAATATCACAAGTAACCAAAAAGTCTGGGGAACACCAACACTGAGGCAAGAGCACTTAGCATGATTAGCTACCCTCTTAACAAATGTTTAGTGTGCAATGTAGGATTAACTACAGGCATGGTGTTATGAAACAAGCTCTAGAACTTACTTATTTTGCACAACTGAAGCTTTATACCCATTGAATAACAACTTCCCATTTCACCCTCCCTTCAGCTCCTGGCAACCACTGTTCTACTCTCGGCTTCTTTGTGCCTAATTTAGATTCTAAGTATAAGTGAGGTTGTGCAGGATCTGTCTTTTTGTGACTGGTTTATTTTATTTAGTATAATGTCCTCCAGTTTTATCCATGTTGCTCACATATGAAAGAATTTTCTTCTTTTTGAAAGCTAAATAATAATCCATTGTAAGTGTTTACCCCATTTTCTTTATCCATTCATTCACCATTAAACACTCAGGTTATTTCAACATCTTGACTATTATGAATGAAGCTGCAGTGAATATGGAAGTAGAAATACTTCTTTGAGATCTTGATTTCAACTCTGGGGAAAATTCCCAGCAGTGGGGTTACTAAATAATGTGGCAGTACTATTTCTAATTTTTTTTGAAACCTCCATAGAGTTTTCCATAGTGGCACCGCTGGTGAATATCAGCTTTTAAGTAACTATCTCATTGTAATTCAGTCACTGTATTACAATTCCTCCTTCCGGAGGAATACCTATGTCAGTAGTTGTCACATCCTAAGCTTTTAGCCTGTCAAAGAAAAGCATTTGAATACTATAAAATAAAAACACTTGAATATTGGGAGATTCTTGCTCTTTGATTTAAAAAAAAAATGTATCAAGGATAGTTTAAATCTATTCACATTTAGAAGTGGAAGAATTTAGATTAGTATTAAATTCAATACTTTAGAGTTCTCATTTTTTGCCTTCACTTAAGTTTCCATTCAGGGTAATGGAAATTTAACAGATGGGCCTCAACGCTTTGCCACTCCTTATCAGAAAGAACTATTGAAAATGTTGCATTTCTTGGGGGAATTTTGTGCCCACAGTAACAGCAGTGGGATTGTGTCAGCAGTCTGTGAAGTAGAAACACAGCCCTCTGGAAGCTCAGAATTGTAGGTTACTGCCATGTTGAGGTCAAGAGAAATTACACATGTGCTTCTGCGAATGGAAAAGCATGAGAGTGGCTGGTGATTGGAGACCAAGGAAACTTTAGAGGGAGGAGTTAAGACCACAGGCTGGAGAAATTAGAGAGAGGAGGCCAGTGGGAAGAGAGGGCCAGTGCAGAGATGAGGAGTGAGGATACTGGTGGTGGGCTTCGAAGGCTTGGAGAGTGGAAAGGAAGAAAGGGGAAGCAGGAAGCAAGAAAGTAGAGAGAGAGAAATAAGATGAGAAGTGGTCTCTGGAGTATGAGAGAGGACCCTGAGATACTGTGATGTGCAGGGATGGAGAGCTGAGGCCAAGAGCAGCAGGGTGGATAGAAAAGGGAGAATGGAGCCGTGAAATTAGTTTCCAGCAAACCCTCTGCGTTCCACCTGCCTGTAGAGTGCTGGCCACCTAGGCTTCCCTGGGAAGCTGGCCTGCTAGAGAGGTAACAGGATACAGAGCATCATCTGTCAATTTACTGAGCCTCAGGAAAGGCAAGAGCTCGGTTTCCTGACTTGTGAATAAACATCTACTCTCCTAAGAAAAATTAAGGGACTCTATCTCGTCCACTTAAGTCTAAATGAGAAAATTGAAGGCATGGCCCTGCATCAAACCTAAGTGAGTGCGTTTGTTTGATCAGCTTAAAGGGATATTTTCATTTGTTGAGTGTCCCCAAAATAGTACCTAAGATAATGGTATTGTATATTTTTCTATCAACTGTTAACAATTATATTAGACCACCACTTTAATAGAAATAAACATGTCTTATGCAGAGATTTCTTCTCCATTCACCAATTCATTGAAGGATAAGGGTTTTAGTCAAGACTTAAAACTCCCCAGCTGAAGTGTCCCCAGTGTCCCCCATTTTTGAAAGAATGAAATAGGTTTATATGAAGGAGAAATATCTCTGTTTAAGAAATAAAAGATACCTACTGTCATAATAATGAAAGAAAAACACCCTTATTTCTTCTGGGACTTTGCAGTGGCCCATCTCCTCACCCAGGCGTGTCCTGAGCACAGAGAGCTCAGTAGAGCGTTGCCCTTGGGAGGCTCGAGATCAGCCTAGTGAAAGATGGCTTGTGTTGAAAGACAAACCACCTTCATCTGGAACTTGTAAATTTGAGCTGAGGACACATTTGTCACATAGCGACCTTGAAATAAACAGGGTGGCTGCTTCCCCGGAAATAGTATTTTCATTTGCTGAGGGGGTTGGATCAGATAATCTTTCCGACCTGGTATAGCTTTAGTCCCCAGTGGCCTGTCCCTCTACCTTTTAAAAATGTCTGTGGCCTGAGATACTCAACTCATCTTGGTAGAGGTACAAACTGAGGCAAAACTTGAAGGGGGCAAGTTGGGAGTTTCTGTCAACGCTCAAAATGCACAAATCATCTGGGGAACGTCTCCTTCTAGAATTTATCTTGTACACTTAGTTACATGGGCACACCAGTGTGAACCTATGCACAAGATTCGCTGTAGCAATGTGTATAATGAAAAAAAAAAAGTGGAGGAAACCCAGACACCCATCCAGGGGAGACTGATTAAAAACATTATGAATACCTGTTCAATGAAATAATAATCGATATTAAAGAGTTTGAGGTAGATCATATGGGTTCGTCTCTATGTATTCTTATCGTCCATGACAGCCTGTATTTTTGTCTTTTTCCCCTCCAGCATTTAAACAGTACCTTGTACAGATAGCTGCTAATAACATTCTCAAGTGATAAAGGAAGAAGTGAGTGTTTTGAACAAGTTTAAAGACGCCTGCTATTAATGCCAAAAAGGCACTCTGTATTTCCTCAGGTATTTCACAACTGGGTCCTTGGTCTGTCCCAGTTGCCATGGCAGGAGGCATGAACTTCCTTCCTGCCCTGGAGGAGGAAATGATTTGGGTGAGTAGTGATAAGGCTTAATCCCAAATCTCGATGACAGCCCTTGCAGCTACACAGGTGAAGATGGCAAAGGGACACTGACTAGCCATCTGCAAACACTCCCCACTGTTCAGAGAATTCTGCAAATGATGCTCAAAGGCGACTTTGACTCTGCTTAAAAAAAGTAGACAGGAGAGAACTTGCCAGCTGTTCCATTTGAAAACATTTTACTCTGTTCCTCATTAGTTGTAACACAAACTCTTTTAGCTCCGCAGACTTCACTCCTGAAATGAGATGAAATATTTCCAAAGAATATATGTTTGCAATGGTCAAGATGGAGTTACATTTTTTCATATGAGAGAGTGTGAAGATGTACGTGTAGTGAAGAAACTAATTTTCCCGAATTAATAATGTGAGAGATTTAAAAATCTTAATATTAACATGTTACTTATGTTTTAATAGATTGGTGAATACAGTTTCATTCCATTTTGCTGGTGTATTTCTTTGCCCTCATATTTATTTTAATTTTTCATTCTGTACATTTAAATAAAGCCTCTGGGGGAGGATATACTCTTAACAGGATTTTGTAATTTATAGCTTCACATTCCCAAGTCCTTTATAAAAGAAATTGTGAGGCCTAGTAAATACAACTATTCCTATAGGTTAAAGGTACATGTTACAGAAAATAAAACTGCAACTCATTTTCCTTTGCATGGTTGTGAGAGCATTTAAGGATTGTTTCAAAAGAACTGCTGGAAATATGGAAACTTGACATCATCATAAAACTTGCTGAGATGCTGGGTGCTGGATTTACGAGAACACTCCCTCAGCACACTGGTCACAATAGGTAAGCCAAGTGTTGGCAGCCTGTCTGAGCCGTTGAAACTCACATGACTCTGGTGTGGTCTGACTTAGAAACTTAGAGGAGTATAGCTTCTGACTCCAGCTATAGGGCTGTCAGGAGCGTGGTGTTGGGGCTCCGCAGCCTCCTTATTTGGGGGAACAGCGCTGGAGGAGATGAGCCACGTCATTGCTCACCATTAGCTCCTTGGTGCCTCCGCCTCCCTGCCTTCATGCCAGCCTAAAGGAAAAATGTGAAGAAATCCATTGGAAATTCAGACTTCCTCATAAAATGGAGCCAAAGGCTCTCTCAATTTTTTCAATTCCTTTTTCCCCTGAATTTTTAAGACTTTCATATCTAACTCATTTTATTTTTTTAATAGACTGTATTCTTTAAAAGTTTTAGAGTTACAGAATAAGGGAGAAGACAGTACAGAGAGTTGCCATATACCCTGCACCAGGTTAATATCTTATATGAGTATGGTTCCTTGGTTATAATTCATAAGCCAATATTGATATCTTATCATTAAATACTAACATTCATGGTTTATTCAGATTTCCTCACTTTTTTTTTTTTATTTGAGACAGAGTTTCACTCTGTTGTCTAGGCTAGAGTACTGTGGTGTCATCATAGCTTACAGCAACCTCCAACTCCTGGATTCAAATGATCGTCCTGCCTCAGCCTCCCAAGTAGCTGGGACTATAGGCACCTGCCACCACACCTGCCTAATTTTTCTATGTTTAGTAAAGACTGGGTCTTGCTTTTGCTCAGGCTGGTCTCAAACTCCTGAACTCTAGCAATCCAACCACCGTGGCCTCCCAGAGTGCCAGGATTATAGGTGTGAGCCACCACACTTGGCAGATTCCCTTGGTTTTTACCTAATACTTCTTCTTTGAGGATCCCCTCAGGACACCATACTGCATTCACTTGTCGGTCTCCTTAGGGTTTTCTTGGCCATGGCAGTTTCTTAGACCCTCTTTCGCTTTTGATGACCTTGACAGATTTGGGGAGCACTTTACAGCTGTTCCTCCTTGTCTGATGTCTCTCTCATGTTTGCTGTTACAGGTTTGGAGAAGAGGATGACAGAGGTCAGGTGTCATTTTCATCCCAGAGTGCACCATCCACACGGTTTGTGACGGTTAACTTTGTTGACTTGCTCTCCTGGCTGAGGTAGCCTTTGTCTGGTTCTTCAAAACTAGAAAAGTTACTCCTTTCTCCCTTGTCTCTACAGTACTCTTTAGAGACACCCCTGTGGGCAGTCCACACTTACTGTGGAGATTCTGCTCCCCCTCTTGAGGGCAGAATACTTACAGAAATTATTTGGAAGTCTCCTGCATGGGATATTTGCCTCTTTCCCACCATCCATCCATTTATTCAACCATGTATTTATTTCAGTACAGATGTATGGATATTTCCTTTATACTGTGGGTTACAACCCGTCATTTTTCTATTTTGCCCAAATTTGGCTGTTGGCAACCCTTTCATTTGGCTCCTATGCTTTTTTGGTATAGATCTGTTATTGGTTTTAAGGCTTTCTTACTTTCTAGTACTGTAAGAGACAGTAGGCTCATTTTACATTTCCTTCTCTCTAATCCTTTATTGTAGCTGTTTCTCTTAGGAGCCCTGCTTCCTGTCATTGGATCGTGGTATTAGAAACCAATACCTGGGCTCTATGTGTACTCCTGCTTACGGAGGGGTCATTTCTTTTTGACCCTTTCAGCTGACAGAGCGAACACATCTAAGTGTGCCTACTAACTGCGATATCCACATCTATACGTAACACTCTGTGTATTAAGCTAAACATGAGTTCATACTGATGAACTTTAATCCTTCACCACATGGATCATTCTAACTTCCTCCTCTGCTTATCTGTAAACTTCCACTCCAAGAGAGAGAAAAATGACTCCCATCATTGGCCATCTACTTATTTAATTGTTCAAATCCCAAAGTTCAGGCACACCAGTATCAGATTATTACCTTGTCCCTCCATGGGGAACAGTCAGTGGGAGTGCAGTGTGCACATCTGGGTCCTTTCTGCTTTGTCTTACAGATGCCACTCATTTCCAAAGTACTCGGGTCAACACCTTGTCCCTCCACCTCTCACAGTGTGGCTGTTTCATAAATTTGTAACATAGTTAGATTCTGTTGTCACAGTCTGCATCCTGTACCGGGATCCCCTGACCTCTTAAGTGATTGTTTAAATTTGCACGCATTAAGGTTCATTCTTTGTACTACAAGTTCTGTGGGTTTTGACAAGTGCAAAATATCATGTATTTATCATGAGAGTAGCAAGCAAAATATTGTTGCCAGCCTAAAAATCCCGTGTGCTTCGGCTATTCACTCTTTCTGAACCCTTGGCACCACTGAGTTTATTTCACTGTTTCTGTAGTTTTACCTTTATAGAATGTCATATACCTAGAATCGTATAGCATGTAGCCTTTTGGACTGATTTCTTTGGTATATATTATGCATTTGATGCTTCTTTATGTCTTTTCATGCCTTGATAGCTCATTTGTTTTTGTCACTCAACAGTATTCCACTGTATGGTTGTCTCACAGTTTATCTATTCAATTACAGAGGGACATCTTGGCTGCTTCCAATTTTTAGTGATTTCATAAAGCTATTATAAACATTCACGTGTAGATTTTTGTGTGGACTTAAGTTGTCAGATCAATTGGGTTAATTAATTCTTTTTGATAGGAAACTCAAAGAGAAGTGTCACTGTTTTAAATCTCACGGTGGTAACTGAGGGGAAACCACCCTCCTGTGGTTTACAGTTCTTTTAGTTTCTATCCAGCTTCTTAACATGACCATGGTATCAGCATTTGTCCCGCTCTTCTACCACCAGCATCCTTCGTTTTAACCCTAAGCAGCTGCACTAAACTATTCCGTATATGACCAGGACGGGGCGGTTTCTGATAACATCTGTCTGAGTACCTCAAGCACGATTGATACAACGATGAGCAGAGGGGCCCTTTCCTGGCTACTCTCTGAGCAAACCTTGCCTGTTGCAAAGAACATCAGACGGAAGAGCATCAGAATTCTCCAGTGGAATTGCAATGACCCACTCTGGATTCTCAGTTTAAGGGGTGGAGGGCTGAGTTCTGCCAACATTTCAAGATCACTTTTTCAAGCTCACTTTTTCATCATGCCAACACCAGGGCCTCCTCTCATAATAGACACTTCCCATTGTGACTGGGAAGGGAGAGTTGAAATTCTTAATATTGGTTAAATTATGGTATTTCCCTAAGGCTGTGTGCTATAGAGGTGAGGCTCTGGGCCATCAGGTTCATCTGGGAAATTTTTCCATGCCCCAAAGCAAGAGCCACAAGTAAAGAGATGCCATGAATTGAAGAGAGAGAGAATCACAAGTAGGAATTCAAGGACAAGCACTTCCAAACCAGAGAGCATAGGCTGCCTTGACAAACTCACTGTCCCTTTCTTTCCTATCTGCTATAGCTGGTGACTTGTTACGGTGATGAGTGAGGATGTAATTGGGAATGGTTTGTGTAATAATGAAGTAGGTCATAACCCATATGAACCTCTGTCAAAGTTTACTTTTTCACTGTCTCATTAAAACAACCATTGTCTGTTTCCAAGATGTTAGCAGATATCATATTGTAAGAAAAATGCCCCAAAATCCTGTGTGTCAGATTTATCTATGTAATCTCTGCCCACCTTGGGACTGCACAGAAGCCATAATAACTAACTTGTAGTTCCAAGTTTCCATCAGATTCTGATTTGTATTCTATACTTAAAGGCACTTAATTAGCTAAATAGCAGTGTTTTGAACCTATATATTTATACAGACTTAAAAGTCCCTTTAGAGCTTCACGCCATTAGATGCATGTTTGGCAAATATTCAATATTCTTGTTCTATAGGAAATTGCAACTGGACAATTTACAGTTTAAATATGATAGGCACCTTAAAACATAATATCAACCTCTAGCTTCCTAAGTCACCATTAAATTTTTGAAATAATTATTAATAGTATAAAATACATCAGACATCCAGAAGAGCATACATGGGATTATATATGTGCAGTGCCTTTCATCTCAGGGCACACTTGAACCTATAAACTTCTGTGGCACACTTAAATTATGTTCATCCAAAAAACAAGTTTAAAAAAAAGAATATACTTACTGTGCTTTGAACCTCTTTCAAAAATAATTTAATCAGTAATCTTTTTTTTGGGGGGGGGGGGGAGACAGAGTCTTACTATGTTGCCCTCTGTAGAGTGCTGTGGCATCACAACTCACAGCAACCTCCAACTCTTGGGCTCAAGCCATTCTCTTGCTTCCACCTCCCAAGTAGCTGGGACTACAGGTGCCCACCACAACACCCGGCTACTTTTTGGTTGTATTAGTCATTGTTGTTTGGCAGGCCCAGGCTGGGTTTGAACCTGCCAGCTCCAGTGTATGTGGCTGGTGCCCTAGCTGCTAAGCTACAGGCACCAAGCCAATCAGTGGTCTTTAAAAAAAGAAAAATACAGATTTTAACAACATGCTACTTAGAATCCTTGATGACCCAGTGATACTGAATGGTGGTCTCTGTGCCAGCAGCATCAGCATCCCCTGGGGGTTTGCTAGAAAGGCAAAATTGCTGGCCCTGGCTCAGGAGGCTGATTCAGCACCTGCATTGGACAAGACTGTGCTCCTTGTGCACAGTGAAGCTGGCTTCCTAGTGCCAGGTGGAGGACACGCAGTCAGACCTTCACTTGATTCACACCTAGGACAGAGAAAATCATTTTCAAAATTCTGAAGTCTCATAAGGAAATAAGAACAATGTTTTCTAGAATGGTTTTATCTCCTAACATACTATGTCTTCTATACACACTGTTAACACATCCATGTAGGTGAATAGGCAGTCATTGTATCACACTTCTACTTGGACACTCAAAGCTGTTCTCAGGTAAATACCTGGGTAACAAACCAGTCTTCTTTCTGACCTCTTGCAGGCTAGAGGTGGGGGCCAAGAGTGCCTACGGAGTTGTAGGTTACATTAAGGTCTCATCAACTTCATTCAGTATCCTTGTTGATGACAGTTTTGAAGACACAGTGACAGCATAAGGCGATCTATTGAGTCAGCGGGGCAAGCCTGGAAAATGAAATGTTATATAGTATAACAGAAAGTGTGACTCTCTAAAATTGAACCCTGTATATGGATTTCTGATGGCCATTCATATGTCAAACCCTGAACTGTGAGTCGTGAGTTACATGGATAATGATCTGCAGCAGACTGACTAGAAGCAACAGTTGAAGTACATTTCAGCAGACTTTAAATGCATTTTGGTCAAGATGCATAGCAGAGTACACAAGGTAACTTGGATGCCCCTCTTCCGGGGCTTCTCAGCCTGGGCACTATTGACAAAGGAATTGTTTGTTGGGAGGGGGTAGACCTCTGTGTGGTAGGATGTGTGGCAGGACCCCTGGTCTTTCCCCTCAGTGGCATCCCCTCCCTGAGATGTGACAAACAAAAATATCTCCAGACATTGTCAAATGTCCCTTAAGGGGCCAATTCCCCCAAGTTTGAGAACTACTGCTCTAACCTGTGCCCATCACTGCCCCACCCTGCCATCCTGGCAGAACAGCCACACTTCCTAGTGACCTGACCTGTTAACACGGATGTTAACGTCCTCCTTTCCTAGAGGGTGGGGTCTGACCTTAACTGTGTCCCTTCACCCTCATCATGCTTATCATCCATCCTTCTTGATCATGGCCTTCCTCATTTACAAGAAAGTGGAGACAAATTATATCCTTCTAATGACTGGTGCACGCAGCTGAGCTTCATTCTGTGTGGATTCTGTATTTGCAAATTCACCTAGCTGCCAAAATTTATTTGTAACCCCCAAATCGATGCTCATACATCTCTGTGGTCATTCAAGGACATGTGCAAGGTGGAGGGAAATTCAAGTCATGAAAACTGCACTTTCTCAGCTGAGGTCAAACAAGGTCACACCCGGCCTTCTTGGTCTTGGCCCTTGTCGCGTACTAAGCGCCCTTTCTGTGTCTGTTGAAAATAGTGCCATTCTCCCTCTACCCCACATTTTGTGCTTTTTGCCAGTGATTTATCAATGGCTCCCGAGTACAGCGCTGAGATGCTGTCTGGTGTTCCTAAATGCAAGAAGGCTGTGGTGTCTTGTGGAGAAAATATGTATGTTAGACCAACTTCATTTGGGCACATGTAACATACATTGCAGTTGGCCATGAATTCAGTGTTAGTGAATCAACAATATATGTCTGCCTTTTAATAAGGTGTCTTTGAATAGAAACCCACATAAAATAATGTAGTGTATTGAAACGAGCCCAGAGGTTCACAGGAACTGAGCCGCGTATTTCCCCTAGGAGAAATGGCTCAGTATTCACTCATTTCGCATCCACAGAAAATAGAATAAAACTCTTGCAAATAATGAGAATTGACTATACTTATGTGGGAGAGCCCACTATAAAAAAGGCTGGTACCACTGATGTCTCCAAAGAGCAAAACTGGCTAGCTGGGATGGGAAGAGACTTTTTCCCGTAATGTCTCTGGTGTTTTGTGCCATACACAGTTGTACCTATCAAAAAAAAAAAAAAAAAAATTTAAATTTTGAAACAAATGCAAATAATAAAATGAAAAAGTACAATTTAATCATGTTTATCTTCAATTTCAGGAAAATGAACCAACTCTACCAAAAAAATCCAATGCATTAAATAGTATCCAAACTCCCTCTGTGGTCTTCCAGTCCCTTTTTGACCGTCTCAGTTTGCTTATCCATCTGGTCTACTGTCTGCCCTACAGGCTAGTCAGTGCCATCACTTTCCTATCGCTCACTACACATTTCTCATCAGAAACGCTTCTCTTCCAGCCCGGTGGTGGCTCATGTCTGTAATCTTAGCACGCTGGGAGCCAAAGGTGGATAGATCGCCTGAGTTCAGGAGTTCGAGACCAGCCTGAGCAAGAGAGAGACCCCCGTCTCTACTAAAAGTAGAGAAACTAGCTGTGTATTGTGGCCAGTGCCTATAGTCTCAGACACTCGGGGAGGTTGAGGCAGAAAGATCTCTTAAGCCCAAGAGTTTGAGGTTGCTGTGAGTTATGATGCCACGATACTCTACCCAGGGTGACAAAAGTGAGACAATGTCTCAAAAAGAAAAAAAGAAAGAAAGAAAAAGAAACATTTCTCTTCCCTCTGCCTCACAACATTCTGCTTTGCCTTCAAAGTCTTCAGAGAGTTTCGCAACCATTGCACTCAAAGGGACCTTTCTCTTTTTCTTGCTGAAACTCCTTAGATCATGATCACTTACCATTTTAGCCACTTAATTTTGTTGGTTGTTACTAAGTTTCAAGTTTCTCTAACTCCATTACAAGTTCTTCAGGATGGAATTGGCATCTTTTCTTCAACCCCTTCAGCACCTTACATGTAATAACACTCAATAATGTTGATTAATTATCCTTTATTGTTCAGTACCAAAATGATTTATTGCAGCTTTTCTTTAAGTATTAATAAATTTCTGTTCATTTATGTAAAGGAAAGTGATTAAGTTTTTAGAGTAGTAAGAAGATTTTGGTTAGAGGCTTGAAAAAGACTTGTGATTATTCTTCAAGGTGGGTGAAGGTAGAATTGTTTTGTTTGTGAGGAGGGGATCCAGAGAATAGATTTTCATCTCAAGTCAAAAAAAATGGAAAGGGAACCAAGTATGGATTTGTTCAATTCCTGCTGGGCTGGGCACTGCCTGTCCATGGCCCCCATATACTTCATTTTATTTACAGCCTGTCAGCTCTTAAAATTGCATTGCACAAATGAATAAATGCAAACTTACAAACTGATCTAAGCATAATGCAGCAGGTACATTTCAGAATAAGGATAAGAAGCCAGGTCTGATGCTCACCACACTGGGTTATCCCCAAACAGAACGCACAACAAGCATTTTGAACAAACATGGGGAGTTGTTTGTTTGTTTTGCTGTGAATTCTCAGGATTATGCCTCTGGATAAAATACAGGGCAAAAAGATTTTGGGCTCAAAGCATTGTACAACTCTGATATGCTACAAGGGAGGAGGAAACAGCGGCTTGTATAAGCAGGCAGTGGTTCTCAGGCCCGGCTAAACATCAGACTCCCCTGGAGCTTCACAAACGTGGATGGGAAGGACATCTGAAGTAATTCGCTTGAGGAGGCACTCAGGCCCCAGTACTATTACAAAACTCTCCAGATAAGTTAAAGGTAGTGATTTTATTCACATGCTTTAATGAACCTTCCCTGGTTCTTTAAGAATTACTGTGTTATCTTCTGAAAGTGTTTAAAACTGATCTCTTATTTAAATTTTTTTCTTTGCTTAACTCTACCTCACCCATACATCTTTCCTAGGTTAAAACAGGGAAGGGCCTAGAAATGTCCTTAGTGTTAATATCTAATTCTAAGGAGACGGCGATGAAT
>CAUYPK010056215.1:0-11860 GCA_963574355.1 Loris lydekkerianus | reverse complement strand
TATATGCAAAACTTAGTAAATGTGGAATGTAAATGTCTTGGCACGGTAACTGGGAAAATGCCAGGAAGGCTATGTTAACCATTGTGATGAAAATGTGTCAAATGGTCTGTGAAGCTAGTGTATGATGCCCCATGATCATATAAATGTATGCAGCTATGATTTAATAAAAAAAAAAGAAAATATTTCAGATAGTATATGAAATAACTATGTTGTACCCCTTGACTGCACTAATGTAGACAGCTATGATTTAAGAATAAAAAAATAATTAAATAAAAATTTGTTGATTGTCTTTAAATTTATTGAATCCTTGAGCCAACTTTTAAATTGCTCCTTTAATTTTCTTTTCCATTCTGTCCTCTATTTCATTTGTTCTATATGTAATCCAAATTCTGAATTCTATTTCTGACACATTGGACGTTTCTTTGTGAATGAGATCTCTTGTGTCTCCTTTGCCATTCTCAGGAGGAGTTGATGTACTCTGATTATTTATGTTGTTAGAGTTCTCCTGCTGATTCTGCCCCATGATTATTTTTCACCCTTTGCCTTGAGAATCTGGCAAAGTGCAATTCAATGGAAGTTGCCTAGAGGTATAATTGACAGGCCCTTTATCATAAAAGTGGGATTGGTGATTGCAGCTTTTCCTTTAAAGATTTACAAAGGTCCTTTTCAGAACTACAAGAAAAAACCTGCCCCACAGGTGTAATCCTACCAGTACCCTTCCCTCCACCCATCTCCCACCTCCCTCCTCTCCCTTTCCCCCTTTTCCCTATTCTTAGGTTGTAACTGGGTTATAGCTTTCATGTGAAAGCCCTAAATTAGTTTTATAGTAGGGCTGTGGTATATGTACACAATGGAAAATTATGCAGACCCGTACACACCTGCTTGATGTGGTGGGGCTAAATGGCACTGACCACTATTCATCTTATCTCTGCCCACTCCTACTCAGAGGCTTTGGGCTGAATCCTCAGGTATGGAGATATATAGACAACCAAGACACTCCACCCCACCCCACCCCACCCCTCGGGTCCCAGGTTATCTGCCCAGGTCAAGTGTACCAAACCAATTTTTCTGGTCAACACAAACACCAAATTGGCAGGAGAGGTAAAAAGGTCTTCAGCATCAAGGCAGTGGGGATACATTGGCTGGTCAATCTGAGACTAGTGAAAGAGACTGTGGAGCCACCACCACTGTCAAAGGTAACTGTGTCAGGTTATTAAGGCTTGAGGAGAGCTGGAGCGTGTTGCCGCCAGCTGTGAGGATCACAGGAGCTTCTGGGGAACCGAAGGTCCTGGTGATTCATTCCTGACTCCTCACATCCCTGAAGCCCCACAGGCCAGGGATTCCCTTCACTGGGATTCCCGCCAGGCTAATGTGGCACCAGGATGGAAGTGAGCGGCTCTAATTATTTTTATCACCCATTCATTGTTTTATTCATGCCACTTACTAATACTTACATGATTTTCTTTCTAAAATGCAATATTTTATTTTATTTTATTTTATTTTATTTATTTTTTTATTGTTGGGGATTCATTGAACGTACAATAAACCAGGTTACACTGATTGCATTTTTTAGGTAAAGTCCCTCTTACAGTCGTGTCTTACGCCCAAAAGGTGTGGCATACACCAAAGCCCCACTCCCCTCCCTCCTTCCCTCTCTTTGCTCCTCCTTTCTGATTTCATTTCTTTCTTTCCTTTTCTTTTCTTTTCTTTTTTCTTTTTTTCTTTTTTTTTAAGCAGGAACTCAACTTTATTGCATCAAGCAGCTGCTTATATAGAGCATGGGGAAGGGGCAGGGAAACAAGGCCAGGGATGAGGTGCGTGACAGGGTTGGGCCAATGGCATGGTACCACATTGGCTGTATCTAGGTAGAGGCAGTTTCAGGCCAGGCCTTGCTGAGTCATTGCTACATGGAAGTAGCTCAATGGATCCACTTCTAGTCAGGCTTGGGAAGTTGCACTAGGCCTCAGGCACATGGCAGGGCCCAACAATTCCCTTTTGTTTTTTGTATGGCAGATAAACATAGCCCCTGTCTTAGATTGCCTGCTCTTGCAGTTTCAGTCTTACACATCATGGGGATACAAACACCAATGGTTTGGTCCCTGTCTTAGGTTGACTGAAAGCAGAGTGATCTTACCCGTCTTTGGGTACTGTGAATGTAATCCACCGTGCAGCCCCTCCATAACCTGTCTTAGGTTGTCCCAGCTTTGGGGGTCTTACCCATCATTGGTGCTATGGAGGGCGATGAAGAATAATAGTTGATTGTTGGTTAATGAGCCAGTGATATTGGACCTTGACCTGATTTAACTGCCTCTAATCTTTTTTAAGGATACAGGGCCCAAAGGTGAAGGGTAAATAAGGGTAGCAGGGGAAGAAGGTAGGGTAAAAAACCATGTAGATGCGTCCACAGGGAATTTTTTAAAATTTCTTATCTTCTCTTTTCTAGATCTTGGAGTGTTTTGATCTTGTTTTGCACGATCTCAGATCTGTTGGCATAAAAGTAGCACTTCTCCTGCAAAAATAAACAGATGCCTCACTTTTTGGCAGTTAATAGGTCTAATCCCCTTCTTCTTCTTTTTTTTTTTTTTTCTTTTTCTTTCTTTTTTTCTTTTTTATTAAATCATAACTGCATATATTCATATGATCATGGGGCATCATACACTATCTTCACAGACCATTTGACACATTATCATTACAATAGTTAACATAGCCTTCCTGGCATTTTCCCAGTTACCGTGCCGAGACATTTACATTTCACATTTACTAAGTTTCACATGTACCCTTGTAAGATTGCCTTTCTCATTTGCTGATGTTTTCCAAGTGCCCTGAGCAGCAGTAGTAGATGTTATAAATTTATGGGTTGAAAGAATGAAATCTAGAACAACCTACAGCTTTAAGGAATTTCTTAAGCACAGGTTTACATTTTCCTAAAACATGCTGAAGAAACTTTTATATACGAGTTGTGTGTATAGGGCCTAAGCTATGGAATTCTAAAACAGTCCAAGTTTTATCATTTAAAGTTTTTGCTGTTGTATATTCTCAGTTCTTCAAATCATAACTAGCTTAAAATAAGTGGTCAGTAAATACTTTTTGAATAAATGAATCGTGACTGATGCAAAGTATTCATTGAAAACATTTCAAGAAAAAAATATTCAGATATCAAGGCATGCTACAGATACTTGAGTGAATAGACTTTTTCTCCTGCCCACCTTCAACATTTTTTTTTTTCTCTTCTCAATAAGGAATGTTTATTCAATCATTCAGTTAATATGAATTGAAAACATAATTTAAACCAGTGATGTTTTATTATAACTAATTATCAAGACTGACTTCCTAAAACCATTACAATACAGAACTGCTTCAATAGGTAAGTTTGTCTTATGTCTTTGTCAACTGGCCAGTAATAAATTTGACAGATCAAAATCACATACCATGCAGTATCATAGATTTTGAGTCCACAGCTTAATATTTATAGATAGGGAGAGAAATAAAGAAATGAATTTGGATCAAATATCTAATCATAATATAGATAGAACAATAGTATTATTATTATTATTTTTATAAAAAGAGTCTCCCTTTGTTACCCTTAGTGGAGTACCATGGCGACAAAGCTCACAGTAACTTCCAGCTCTTGGGCTTACGTGATTCTCTAGCGTCAGCCTCCGGAAGAGCTAGGTGCCAGCCACAATGCCCTGCAGCTGTGAAATATTTTTTGTCTGCTTCTCATGCCCATATCTACTGCTGGAATTCTAAGAAAGTGCCTTTGTGAATTTAAAGAAACCCTAATAAATTTTAAGGAAAAGTCAACTGCCTTGACCAAATAAATGCTCTCTTTGTACAAATCTGGTAGCATTATTTGGATGCATAATTTTTGAGTAAAACTTTAAAAATAAAATATCTTGACACTTAAAGACAACTGATTCAATTGGTTTTCACAGTGAAGCCCTTTGCAATGTCCAGAATACCAAGGGATACAATAATGAGCATCCCTGCTCATATATACTTTGGTAATGTTTTGGCAAATTTCTGCAAGTGAAAGAGTTGCATCAAAGGGTATACACCCTTAAAATGTTTATAGTAACTGCCAAATTATTTTCCATAATGGTTAGAGCTCATTTATACTCCTCCTAAACATCTGTGAAATGTTGTTGTTCTCTACTCTCTCTAGAAGTATGTATCATCACACTTTATAAATAATTTCTCAACTTTCCACATAACTAAAAAGAAATTCTTTTTCTATTTTAATTTTCATTTACTTAGCAAGTACTGAGTTTGTGCACATTTTTATGTGCTGATCATTTTTAATTCTATGAATAGTGTTTTCACATACTTTACCCATTTTAAATTGTATTAACCATACATTGTATGATACATTGCTAAACAATTCATATTAAGAGTTTATTTTGTGTAATAGAGATGGGAAAACTTTATCTCATGATTTTTTAAATTTTTTCCCTGTTCTTTGTCTATGAAGTTTATTTACTCAATGTTATGATGTATAGAGGATTTTAATATTCATGTGGTGCAGGTGACTAAGTTTTTTTTTTTATTTTATCCATCTTGCCTTTGGATTTTGCTAGAAATGGATACACTAAATTTATAAAGTATTATAATAAATTCCTCTTATTATATACATGTAATTATATACTATATACATGTCATTTTATTTATCTGAAGCTCAGAATTCAGATATTTTTTAATCATTCAACAATATTTATATTATTTCCTTCCAAATGTATTTTCAGAAGACTGTATTATAGGTATTATTCCATCTTTTTCTGAACTCTTTGACTAACCTGTGTAAATATATTTCATTGATGTCTGTGTAAAAGTATGTTTCTTGACTTGTCTATTCCACTCATTCATTCGCTCATTGTTTTGTCAATACCACGCCCTATAGGTTATAGTGGCTATATCATATTTTTTATATCTAATAACTCAAGGTCCTTAAAGTATTCCTCAAAAATGTCTTGGCATATCTTGTGTACTTATTCTGACATTTAATTTCATTTTTGGTTTTTATAATTGTAAAAAATCTATTTTGATTTTGATTGAAAATAAAAACCATTGCTTAATATTGACATTATAAACTATCACTAAATAAATAAATTTAACTCTTTCATGTTAGAGATTGTTGGAAATAAGGTGGAAAAATCATCTTTGTACACAGATATGATTTAATAATTAAAAAAAAAAAACTTAAAAAAAAAAAACCAATCAGTGGCCCCAAGCCAAAAATTCTTCCACCAGAACCTTAATCACTTCACACCCATCATACAAAAAAAAAAAAAAAAAAAAATCCATCATATGTACATTTTCAGAACTGTTCTAGGTTTGTAGTTTGGCTCAAATCTAGCTAGCTTTAACCTAAGTAGGTGCATCTCTCTCTAGAAACCTGAAATGTCTGCTGAGTTTATTTCAGAATTTATTTTTAATTCATTTATTTGTGACATATACATAACATTCTACTTTTTTTCTCTTTTTCAAATTCTTTAATGGTCTCAAGTTCTGCTCCAAATATTTGGAATTTCCACTAAATTATAAAGCTAATTACTTGTAAAATGCATAGCAGCAATATTTTTTTCTCATATCGTTCTAAATTAATTTATTTTACTTTGGTAGTTAATTAGTAAATAATTCGTGTTCACAAGACAGTAGTAGACCAAAGGAAAAACCACTACAGTTCTTCTACTAAAGATATGCTTTAGTTCCTGGAGGAAAAAACCCTTAATTTGAGACATGTAAATGATTCTTTACAGTTGGTAATATTAGGACATAGGTGAGGCAACACCTTAGGCAATAGAGGAAAAAATTAACCCCCCAAAATCACATCAGAAATTACAAATAAATTACATAATACCTGAGTTTTTAACCAAAACGTACCAAAAAAAACAAACAAAACAAAGTACATGAAGCTGGAAATCTTTGAACTGTATTTGGTAAGCAATGCGAAATAATCTAAGCATAAATGGTAGCATCAATGATAAAAAATAACACATAAAAAACAGAAAATGGTTCACATAATATATATATGCATATATGTGTTCACAAAACATGACCTTTTCAAATAAATGAAAAGGAGAAAATGTAGATGATTTTAAAAGTTGATTTTCTCAAAATAGTAGTCAGAATTACAACATGCCTAATACTTAATGAAAACAATTATATCCCTACCATAGGTGTCTTTTTTTAGATTCAAACATGTACCACATTCTACCCCATACACATACAATGAGGAAGAACAAACTGAGTAACTACAGAAGACAAAAATATCATGAGAAAATAAAAAAAAAAAAATACATGTCATGGTCTATAGCAATTATAAAGCAGTGGTAGTATCATTTGTGGAATACATGAAAAGGATTTCAAACTTAATAATTTGAAAGCTGAACACCTGTTCCCCTTTACCACAAAAATTGCTTCTAATGTTCACTATTTTAATGAATGGATTTACAGACCTGAAACCATGAACTATATATTTTATCATGCCCTCTGTAATTTGCCATATCAAAATCATTACCAAACCATATCAATCTTCTTTTTAGAGCTTCCTGTTTTTTGACTTCTTCCCATCTTCCCACTTCAGATACCATCATGTTTCACCTGAACCTACATCATTACCTAATCTAGCTTTGTGCACTCCTCTCAACTCACTGCAGATGAAATTTATTATTTGACTTTTTTAAGTGTTATCTTCTGAAAATATTCTAGTAGTATTTAAACAATAATTTAAATAGCTTCAAATAATTTCCACCATGCAAGTTTATTGAAATAACATTTCATTATTTTTATTGTTGAATATTTACATTCCTTGCATTCAGTAATATTTATAAAAACACAAATAATTCAGTATGTATTAATCTATGTCTAAATGTAAGCTTATATTCTTAAAAAAATTGTATTACTGCATCTTTGCAATTCCAAATCACGATATGCAATTCTTATTGTGTAATGCCATGATTTGCTGCTTATGTGCTTATTCTATCTGGTTGTCTTATTTTCAAGTGTCAAAGATTTTGAAGGGCATTTACTCCTGGAAGTGTCCGCCAGAGCCTTCCAAAGTGATTTTTGTGTAACTCTCATGGTGTTAGTTTATCTGATGCCTCGTTAAATATACCCTGTGATATATTTAAAGACGTAATTCAAACAATAGAAACAATTTATGTCAAAGCATACAATATACATTTATTTTTATTTTATTTTATTTTTTATTTTTTTAATAGGAATTGCAGGTTTACTTGAGTGGATATCAGAAACATGAAAGACAAATGCTGGAAATGGAAAGTGACAAAGGTGACATAGTCTTCAATACAAAGAAATTTCAAGTCTCCTAAAGTGCAAAGTTTGAAGCATTCTACTCTAGTACATTTTAACACAGATGCAATGGATAATTTTCTCGGGAAACACAATTTACCAACATTGGTACCAAGAGAGGCAAATAGTCCAAGGAGACAATCACGACACAACACATGTAGAATTTGGATAAATAATTCTTCTATAAAACAGCAGCCAGGAGCCCAGCGTGAAGGCCATGCCTCCTCCAGGCTTTGGCCACAGCACATGTTGCTTAGCGAGAGCAAGCAGTTTTCAGGCTCGAGGATGAGCAAAACCGCCCTGCCTGCGACAGTGAAGCAGTTAGGTGGAAGCAGGCAATTGAGAGGAACACTCTCTAGCACCAGTGGCAGCGACCCAAATTGTCTGTTGGGTCTGGGTGCCAGGGTGTCAACAGGAGTGAAGGGCTCAGTGCCTTTGAGCCAGGACCAGGTCCCAGGAGCCTTCTAGGCCCACAGAAATGAGCTGTTGGCCTGACAGGGAACAGCCTGCTGGTCCCTCTGAGAGTCCACCACCCTGGAGGGAGCCAGCCCTGCCTAACACCACTCCATCAGCAGTGAATTGAGGAGTCTTTTCAAGTTTCCACTCTGCTTGGAGTACATGTTACGACCCATCTTTCAGTGTTAGTGTGGTCATCTTGTTTGTATCAGCTATCACTATAAGCTGGCTTCTTATCCAATTTCATTGGCCCTTTAGGATCCATTTGCAATGTGGCTATGGAGAAATTGACTTACGTTTTCATGTAAATATGTCTTTTTTTGGGTGTGGACTAACTCTGCCACCTGCAGAAAAAAAGCAGAACAGGAAATGGTATGTCCTCTGTGACTTTAGGCCTTATTCCTGTCCTTGCTATTGTGTTCTATGTCAATGGGAAGGCTATATGGTTGCTGAGATGACCCATTTGCTAGATCAGCATGACTTCATTACAGCACTACAGGGAGAGACTGCAATTTTACTTGCTGTGAACATTATTAATGTTTGTGGTTCTTTGGGAGTGGATGATGATGCAGTCCCGTTTTGGTTTGCACTTCATGGTGGTCTTGCATAAACGGGAAAATGACCAAAGTGAAGAGCGGTTCTGTACAATGTTAAGGCTGCTAGGAACGCGCCAGCAAATGGAAACTTTTACTTACCATCTTCAACTCAATGGTGATCATCAGCGATTGATTTGGGATGCCACACCTTGGTCTATTTGGGAGAGAATTGAGATGATCATGATGAACAGGAACTACCTTGTCTTTGACCCCAACACTGCACAGCTGTTTCAGAAAATGGTGGTTTAAACATCACTATAACTATTGGCTGGTATTAAAATGGCAATAAGACATTTTTTGGCCAGTGTTTAGAATTTTAATTTTGCAGAAAATAAGGCAATCCTTTGTCTGCCAACCTGAAAGTCTTTTGGTTGGTGCAAGATAGAAACATCAAAGCAAATAAAAGGCTATAAAATACAGAAGGCAGTTTCATGTAGTAACATTGTTATCTTTAAAAATAAGTCAACAGCAAACAACAGAAAATATGTATTTGTACACCATAGTTAGTATCTTTGTTATAAAAAAAAGAATCATTGTATTACTGAGTTTTTGCTTGTAGCACAATTACTCTATTGCTGAAAAGAACTGGTTTTTTTGTTTGCCTGTATGTATGTTTGTGATTCTGTGTGCATTTGTGTTTGTTTGCGTGTGTAAGTGAACCTGCATATTAGCATGAGTGTGAGTGTGTTCTTCTGTGCAGTGTGAGTTATTTTCACCTAAACAGGCAAGCCTTCTGAAGTGGTCATGGACCACTGCTTTTTTCTTTTGGGGAGTCATTGCATAGTGATTCTGAGATTTTTTTTTTTTTTAATGTGTGTGTGTTTTCTAATTTTTATGCTAGTTCTTGATTAAATAAATTTGACTTTCTTTTCTTTAATTCATATTTTTGAAGTTAAAACTTATATGTTTACATTATTGAGAGTTGTGAGGTGCAATGTGCTATTTTTATATAGAATTTGAAATACTTCCATGAAACTTTCACTGCACTTTCTTAATTATTGTGTTAACACATTTTTAGTCTGCACTTCATAGATTTGCTGTATACACTTTTAAAATGCATCATAGTTGTGGTCCTACTTATTACCCTTTCTCCACCAATTCTAGCCTCTCCCTTCCCCTTCACATCCTCCTTTCCCCTTCATCTTGGGCTGTAGTTGTGATATAGCTTTCATATGGAAGTATGATGCTTATATATTGGTTTCAGAGTAGAGCTTAGTACATCGGATACATTTTCTTCCATCACTGAAATACTTTACTAAGAAGAGTATGTTCTCATTCCATCCATGTTTACATAAAAGAGGTAAAGTCTCCATCTTTTCAAAGGCTGCATAATATTTCATGGTGTACATCTTACTCAATTTATGAATCCATTTGTGCATGGATGGGCACTAGGGCTTCTTCCAGGACTTGGCAATCATGAATTGGCATGTAGTAAATATTCTGGTGCAAATATCTTTGTTATAAAATGATTTTTGTTCTTCTGGATATATACCTACTAGAGGAATGGGAAGATCAAAGGGCAGGTCTATATTTAAGTCCTTAAGTGATGTCCAAACTTCTTTCTGAAAGGAATATATTAGTTTGCATTATCAGCAGTGCAGAAGTGTTTTCTTTTCTCCATATCCAAGCCAGTGTCTATACGTTTTGGGATTTTGTTATGTGGGCTCATCTTAGTGACGTTAGATGGTATCTCAAAGCAGTATCATCATGTCTGATAATTAACAATGATGAAAATTTTTTCATGTGTCTTTAGGCTTTGCTCCTGTCTTCTTTACAGAAGTTTAATTCAAATCTCTTGCTCACAATGAGATGTGGTCACTTGTTTTTTTCTTCCTAATGCATTGGAATTCTCTGTGGATTCTGGTTATCAAATCTTTCTCAGTGACATAACCTGCAAATACCTTCTCCAATTCTGAGGGCTGACTGCCTACTTTATTTACTGTGTTCTTAGCTGTGCAGTAGCTTTTTAGTTTGTTCATATCCCAGTAATGTATTTTTGGTGTTGCTTCAATTCCCCAGTGTGTGTGTGAGTAGTTGGGTGGGTAGATGGGTTTTCTTCACATATTCTCCAAGGCAATTTTTTTCAAGTGTTTCCTGTGCACTATCTCCAAGACTCTTTATACTTTCATGACTTAAGTTTCAATGTTTTGTTCAATGAAACTCATTTTTTGTTAAGAGTGAAAGGTGTGGGTCCAGTTTCAGTCCTGTACAAGATGTCAGCCAATTCACCCAACAACTTTTGTTAAACAGGGAGTCTTTCCCCCACTGAATGTTTTTGATAGGCCTATCAAAGATCAATGGGTTCATCTTTTGGTTCCTTATTCTGTTCTATACATTTACTACACTGTTTTTCTGCCAGTACTATGCTGTTGGGATCACTATAGAGTTTTAATATAGTTTGAAGTCTGATAGAATTATTCCTCCTTGTTTGTTTTTATTTTTGAATAATATCTTGGCTTATTGAGGTTTCTTCTGATTCTATATAAAAAGAAGTATTATTTTCTTCAAGTTTCTTTTTTTTTTTTTTTTTTATTTTAAATATGACAGTATTGCTTCCGGGGGATTGCATTAAATTTGTATGTTACTTTGGGTAGTATAAACATTTTAACAATGTTGATTCTTGCCAGTCATGAGCATGGTGTGTTTTTTCATTTGTTAGCATCTTTGGCTATTTCTTTCTCAGAGTTTCATAGGTCTCTTAATAGAGATCTTTTCTATCATTAGGGAGATTCTAAAATATTTCTTTCTTTTTTTTTACTTTTTTTTTTTTTTTTTTTTTTTTTTTTTGGTACTACTGTATTAGGAATAGAGTTTTTGACTGATTTTTTGGCTAAATCTTTATTGGTTTATAAAAAATCTACTGATTTGTGAGCATTGACATTGTACCTTGATCTACTCCTTGATCACTTTGAAGGGTCTTGTAGTTAATTCCCTGTTGTTTTCTAGGTATAAAATCATATCATCTGAGAAGAGTTAAAGTTTGATCTTCTGTGATGTGCTTTTGGTACTCTTGCTCACTTTCTCTTGCCTTATCGTGATGGCTAAAACTTCCATTAAATGTTTAAAGTAACGGAGGCAATGGGTAACTTTGCCTGGTTCCTGATTTGAATGGAAATGTTTTCAGTTTTACTCCATTCAATATGATATGGACTGTGTGTGGGTTTGCTTTAATGGCCTCTATGTGATTAAGAAAAGTCCCTTATGTACCTATTTTCTAAAGTGTTCTGATCAGGAAAGGATGCTGAATATTATCAAAATCATTTTCTGCATCAAATGAGAGAATCATATATTATTTGTTTTGTGTATATGGTGCATCATTTATATAGATTTACAAAAGTTTAACTAAACTTGAGACCCTGGGATCCAACCAACTTGCTCATAGTGTATAATTTTTTTTTTTTTTTTTTTTTTTTTTTTTTTTATTGGTCTGGTTGTTCTGAAATTTTTCTCATGGTTATACAAATTTAAAAAATAAAATAAATTCTCAAGGATAAAAC
>CAUYPK010056214.1:0-20755 GCA_963574355.1 Loris lydekkerianus | reverse complement strand
TTTTTAATTGGCTTGTCAAAGATCAAATAACGGTAAGTAGCTGGATTCATCTCTTGGTTCTCTATTCTGTTCCAGACATCTACTTCTCTGTTTTTGTGCCAGTACCATGCTGTTTTGATCACTATCGATTTGTAGTATAGTCTGAGCGTGATTCCTCCTGCTGTTTTTATTTCTGAGTAATGTCTTGGCTATTCGAGGTTTTTTCTGATTCCATATAAAACGAAGTATTGTTTTTTCAAGATCTTTAAAGTATGACAGTGGAGCTTTAATAGGGATTGCGTTAAAAGTATATATTGCTTTGGGTAGTATGAACTTTTTAACGATGTTGATTCTTCCCAGCCATGAGCATGGTATGTTTTTCCATTTGTTAACATTTTCAGCTATTTCTTTTCTTAGAGTTTCATAGTTCTCTTTATAGAGATCTTTCACGTCCTTTGTTAGATAAACTCCCAATGGGAGTTTTTCAGCTTGACTATTGTTGGTATATATAAAGGCTACCGATTTATGAATGTTGATTTTGTAACCTGAGACGCTGCTGTATTCCTTGATCACTTCTAAGAGTTTTGTAGTAGAATCCCTGCTGTTTTCCAGATATAGAATAACATCATCTGCGAAGAGTGAAAGTTTGATCTCTTCTGACCCTATATGGATACCCTTGATCGCCATTTCTTCCCTAATTGTGATGGCTAAAACTTCCATTACAATGTTGAAGAGCAGTGGAAATGATAGGCAACCTTGTCTGGTTCCTGATCTGAGTGAAAATGATTTCAATTTAACTCAAATCAATACGATATTGGCTGTGGGTTTGCTGTAGATGTCCTCTATCAGTTTAAGGAATGCCTCTTTTATACCAATTTTCTTAAGTGTTCTGATCATGATGGGATGCTGGATATTATCAAAAGCTTTTTCTGCATCAATTGAGAGAATCATTTGGTCTTATTTTTAATTAGTTTATGTGCTGGATTTTATTTATAGATTTACATATATTGAACCAACCTTGAGACCCTGGGATAAAACTAACTTGGTCATGATGTACAATTTGTTTGATGTGTTGCTGAATTCTGTTTGTTAAGATCTTATTGAATATTTTTGCATCTATATTTATTAGTGATATTGGCCTATAATTTTCTTTTCTTGTTGGGTGTTTTCATGGTTTGGGAATCAGGGTGATGTTTGCTTCACAGAACGTGTTTGGTAGTCTTCCTTCTTTTTGTGTATTTTGAAACAAGTTGAGTAATATAGGTGCTAGTTCCTCTTTAAAAGTTTTGGTAGAATTCTGACATGAAGCCATTTGATCCCAGGATTTTCTTTTTAGGGAGATTTTGTATGCTTGATGCTATTTCAGAACTTGATATAGGCCTGTTCAACAGTTCCACTTGATTCTGGCTAAGTCTTGGAAGGTGACAGTGCTTCCAAGTATTGGTCAATTTCCTTCTGAGATTTTCATATTTCTGAGAATAAAGTTTCTTGTAATATTCATTAAGGATTTCTGATTGATGCAATGAGAGATTTTACTCTGTTTTTCCTGCTTAGGTTAGCCAAAGGTTTATCTATTTTATTGACCTTTTCAAAAACCAACTTTTTGATTTATTGATCTGTTGTATAATCCTTTTGTTTTCAATTTCATTTAATTCTACTCTAATTTTGGTTATTTCTTTTCTTCTACTGGGTTTGGGGTTGGAATGTTGTTCCTTTTCCAGTTGCTTGAGATGTCCCATTAAGTTAACTTCCTCTCTTTCCATTCTCTTGAGGAAGGCTTGCAGCACTATAGATTTATACTCTTTTCTTAATAGTTTTGAAATGTACTATGGCATTATGCACATTTGGTGAGGTTCCCCCCACATGCCCACCCTCCTCTCCGTCTTTTGAAATTTTAGCTAAGCACTTCTCAGGCACTCTGGTCTCAACTTTTGCAATTTGTGGTGGGCCAGCAAAATTTTGTAAAAATTTTATTTTTCCTCTACTCATTTTCATGGATATAAGTTTCGTTCTTACTGTAGATCATAGCATCCTTAGTGTACATCTTTTTGTCTTAAGTTGAGAACTTTCACCTTTTCACATAAAGGAAGCATTTTATGGCTTCACTTTGGCATATTTGAATGACCAGCATCACGACTCTTGCACTTTGAAGCCATTATCAAGTGAAGTAGGAGTTACTTGAACACAAGCACGGTTGCTGGGTGGTGCTGTGCAGCCTCTGGGTGCCCCGCACAGAGCACGGGCAGGCTGGTGTTGAACCTGCAGGTCCTCAGCGCTCCCTCCCACACCGCTGTCACTGCGTCGCACCGGCCCATCCTGCCCTGCCTGGCTGCTGTGCCTGAGGGGGCAGACACGACATCCCGGCCCCAGCTTTTCTCTCCGACAGGTAGGGTGGAGTGGCCGGGTGCAGGAGGAGACATACTACCCTGCTCAGTTTTTCTCCTTGATGGGGCAGAAGACAAAGGGAAGTAGTTAAGGGTAGAGAGTAGGAACCAAGCTACGGCTAGAGACTGTTCCCTAGTCGGAATAGAGAATGAGGAGCACCCAGTGACCTTACACTGACCTGGGCTTATTAGGCTCATTATATAATGAAAACTGCTAATTTTGATGGACCTCCATGCATTCTTTTGAAAACGTTTGAGAAAAGACTCATAACTCTTGAGAAGTTTGGTTCTGTAACCCCAACTTAAAGGAGGGAGGCCAGGGCCAATCCTCCCTGGGAAAGAGGGAGCAAACTAATCAGCTTAGTTAGCTTATGAAAGAAGGTGGGTTCTCAGTTAGCTTATGAAAGAAGGTGGGTTCTCAGACTCAGCGTCTTTTGTTCACTCAGGAGAGGCCATGTTTCTCGTTGAGACAGAGTCTCCTTATAGTTTGTGTGATAAATGCATGTTGATTGTGATCGTTTTGTATTTGTGATCACTTGTCATCAGCCAGGCACCAGTGCTCATTCTTGGCCTTGGGAGCCAAGAACCAGGGAACATCCTCCTGCGGACAGACCCAGAGGTGCCCAAGCCAGAGCAGCGCCACCCAGCGCCGTGAGACCTTTATGCTGATCTGACAACAGCGCCAGCTGCTAGGTGACTATTGGGCGGGTAGCATATACAGCGTGGATAGGCTGGACCAAGGGGTGATTCACATGTCCGTCAGAACCAAGTGACTGGGATGAGATTTCATTATGCTACTCAGAACAGTGGGCAATTAAAAAATTATAGTTTATTTCTTGAATTTTCCAATTTTACACAGCAGTTGACCTTCGGCAACTAAAACTGTAGAAAGAAAACAATGGATAAGGGGAGGTCTACTGCATATTAAAAAATAATTTTTACTTTGCTACCTGTATTTATGCAAATTAACTTTAAGTTTAATGTCTATAGATACTTTGGGGTATTTTTAGTGTACCGTATACTCTCATAATATCTCTAAATATGGAAATTCTGCTTGTTTTGTTTTAATTCTAATATCATTTAGTTTTTTTCATGCCTATTTTCATTGGCCTTTGATCTCCAGGTACAATGATGAACAGAATTACTGATACCTACGTTCTTTCTGTGTGGCGACCCCTATGGCACTGGTCTCCGTCACCGCAGGAAGGAACCAGGCGTGACACAGATTAGAAGTGCAAGCTTGAGGGAGGCGGGCTAACCTTAGTGTCACACCTAGTTCCTGCTGCGACCGAGACCAGTGCCATAGGGGTCTTGACATCTGGTGCAGTTGGCAGGATTAGCAATTGAGCAATCTTTTGTCTGGCAAAAATTTGAGTTGGTTGGTTTACCGAAATCATGATCTGTAGTTCCCCTAAGAAGTTACTATGAATAACACTCCTGTGGACAAAAAATCCATAAAATGTTAAACTACTTTTTCCTAACAATAACCCAACAGTATCTGGAGTGAATAGAACCACATATTCCTGTTTTTAATTTCTTTACTCCCATGTTGGAAAGCAAAAGAACATTATCACATGCTGGTAAATCTAAAGTGGCACTACCTGGGGTGGCGTGTAAAAGGGATTGTAGGGGCTTAAGTTGCTGATGAGTGGGTAGGTCTCCAGACCCATAGTCTGTAGTCTTTGCCGGCCACTGAGGGTGCTCCAGACTATGAGAGATTAGTAACTGTGATTGGGAAAAGCCTTATAGTATCTTCAAAAGTAAAGTCACTGGTTTGTCCCCCCCCCCCCCCAATAAAGCCTTCATAATAGAAGTCACAGGTGGATCATCTACACAGGGAGGCACTGAGTGCAATGTTGAATGATTTATGTTAACATTTTTAACTGTTTTTATTTCATTTATTTATTTATTTTTTTGGAGAGCGGGGTGCACGCCCACCCTGCTGAGGTTGGCACTCCTGGACCGGCCTGGATGGCCCCCTATGTCCGCAACCGCATCACTCCTGGGAAGAGGGTCGCTACAGACCCAGCCACTCAGTAGATGCTGCCACTGGCCGCAGTCCCCAGTCCTGGATCTAGCGTGAGGAGGCAGTGGGTCCCTGAGCTCCGGGAAGGCAGGCAGGGAGGGGTGGCACTGCACAGCGTCACGCACCCCCTCCCTGGTTCTCGCTCAGCTCTCCACCCTGGCCACCCACCACGCTTCCTGCCACTTGCAGGCAGGAGAGGGGAGGCCGCTGACCGCTGACGGTAGGTGTGACAGACTAACGGACCTGACTCAAGGCACTCTCAACGCCGAGACAAACCCTTAGGTTGAGGGATATGTTAGCATTTTTAACTGTAAGACTCTTCAACCCATCTTCCAACTGTTTATTCTGAGCTTCCATAATGAACATTGGGGTATTTTCTTGCTTATTCATGTCTGTATCACATACTTCCTCCCCCAGGAAGGGCCAGAAAAACCTTCATAGCTCCTGGTTCCCAATTCTCCTCAGGTCTAGGTTCCCACTGAACCTCACTATTCTCCTCACTTTCAAATTCTGCTCAAACATACCCTTCTTCAGTTTCTAATTCTCATGACTCCCAAAGCTGTAAGTTACCCATTATTTTCTCTAAGTATCTTTGCTTATTATTTACCAAAGGCCTCACTTATTCCGAATGGAGTTCCTTTGTTTCTGGTATGGTCAAAGGTGCCTCTTTCTCTGAGCGGAGTTTCCCATTGGGAATTCCTCCCACTGTTTACCCAAGGCTTCACTTACTTCCCAGTGTCCTTTGTTCCCTTTGGTCCATGTCCCCAGTGTCCTGTTGTATCCTGCTGACTAGGCCAGATGTTGCAACCCCTATAGCACTGGTCTTGGTGGCTGCAGGAAGGAACCAGCCGGCTTCCTGTAAGCTTGTACTTCTAATCTGTGTCACACCTGGTTCCTTCCTGCAGTGACCAAGACCAGTGCCATAGGGGTTGGGACATTTCTCTTTACTTATATCGGGTAAGATTTTTTACTTGATTATAGTACTTTATATTTTAACCAATTATAGTACTTTATATTTTCTTACAAATTTGCTAAAAGTTTTTATTAATATTAAAAATAACTGTTGTATTTTATAAGATGCTTGTTCTGTATTACATAAGATGACAAAATGTTTTATATCTTTTATAATAGTAATGTTGTGAGTTTGAATCATTTATTTTCAAGCTGGAAAACAAAGTTTTGTTCCTTTCTATAACTTATCTGTCTTGTTCATAATGTATGTATGTGGATTAAGTTTATAAATTTTTATTGTTATTGACACAATTGTACCTATTTATGAGATACATGTAATATTTTGATACATGTATACAAGATGCAATAATAAAATCATGGCATTTAAGATACCCATCACCTCAAACATTTTTCATTTGTTTGTGTGGGTAGCATTTAAAATCCTCTCTTCTAGCTATTTTGGAATATACAATAAAGTGCTATTTACTATAGTCATACTACTGTGCTACTGAACGTGAGAATTCATTCTTTCTATTTAACTATATATTTGTACCCATTAATCAAACTCTCTTCATCCCCTCTGCCAACCCTTCCAGCCTCTGGTAGCTATCATTCTACTGTCTACCTCCACGAGGTGAACTTTTTTAGCTCCTATGTATGAGTGAGAACATGTGATATTTTTCTTTCTGTGCTAGGCTTATTTCATACAATGACTTTCAGTTCTATCCATATGTGTACAAATGATAGAATTTCATTCTTTCTCATGGTTAAAAATTATTTCATTATGTATATGTACTACCTTTTCTTTATTAATATGTTTGTTGATGGACACTTAGGTTGATTTCATATCTTAGCTATTCACAACTATCTTGTGAATAGTTCTCCAATAAACAAGAGTGTGCAGGTAGGTATCCCTATGATACACTAATTTTTTTACCCCTTTGGATAATACCCAGTAGTGTGATTGCTGGATTGTATAGTATCCTATGTTTAACCTTTTGATAAACCTCCATAATGTTTTTCATAATGAATGTACTTTTTACATTCTGCATTCTCACAAAAATTTGTTATATTTTGTCTTTCATCCAGACCAGGGCGAGATCATATCTCATTGTGGTTTTGATTTGGATATCTCAGATGATTAGTGATGGTGAGCATTTTTTCATATACCTGTTGGCCATTTACATGTCTTTTTTAGAGAAATGTCTTCAGATCTTTTACTTTTTAATGGAATTATTGATTTTTTTACTTTTGAGGTGGTGAAAAAATAATGTAGTTGAAGTTATATAAAAATATTTATAATTTAGAAATATATGTTGAAATATTTATGGATGAAATATGATATTTGAAATTTATTTCAATCATGAATAGATACATTTTTCAAAGCTGTCTCTTTAGTAAAAGGTGGTTCTGTATGCTGCTTTCTCTATTTTGCTTATATAAAATTACTAATTAAAATGTTTCTAGTCACTTTGTAGGTGGCTCAGTGAACAGATGGACTACTGCAGTATTGCAGTGCTTGTGTTCAAGTTGTCCTTATTTTGCTTAGTAGTGGCACCTAAGTACAAGATTAGCGATGCTGGCAATTTGAATATGGCAAAGACCAGCTTCCTTTAAGTGAAAGGTGAACGTTCTTTACTTAATAAGGAAAGGAAAAAAATATGCTGAGGTTGCTAAGATCTTCAATAAGTATGATTCTTCTAGCCATAAAATTGTGAAGAGGAAGCAATTCATGCTTGTGTTGCATCTCAAACTGCAAGTTATGGTCACAGCTCATGATCACTACTCAGCTAAGACGGGAAAGGCCTTAAATCTGTGGGTGGAAGACATGAACAGAAACATGGTCCAAGTGATGCAGTTGGGTTTTGTACTGTCTGTGGTTTCAGGCACACACTGGGGGTCTTGGAACATACTCATCATGGAAAAGGGCAAACTATGCATATTTACATATTTGCAAAAATCATACAATGGGTATCCATGCACATACATTCTCTCACAAAAATAGTTTGGAAGTCCTTATATTTTGTGGTTGAACATTTATTTCTGAAAGTCATTAATATAGAAGTCCTAGTAAAATTCATGGGTAAATTGAGGTTCATCAAGTTAAGGACACTAACAGGAAAATCACAAGTTCAAAAACTATTGTTTAGGCATGATAAATTGGGAAAAGAATAAGAGGAGTAAGAAATAGGAAATATAAGAAAAATATGAAAAAGTTTGTGCAAGCAACCATGATTAAAGTAGTATCAGAACTTTGAGGGAAATAAAAATTCAATTTCAATTAGTTTAAAGGAAAGATGAAACTTATTAGGTTCATGTAACTATAATATCCAGAGGTGATTCCAGTCCCAGGTACAGTTGGTTCAGGCTTTGGCTCTGCTCCTTATCATTTGCTCTTTTATCTGTTTTTTTATTTGTGAGCTTCATTCCTGGGCCAGCTTTTGCTAAGGAGCAAAATTCTATAGCAATTATCAGCTTGGCACACATGATACCAGCCAGACAATGGGAGAACTCTTTCCTCAAGCAGCAAAAATCCTAGGTTCCAGTAGGAATGTGTCTAATTTTGTTAGACATATTGCAAGCCAATTATTCTGTCTAAATAGGGGACATGAAACTATGATCATTATGTTTGATCTTGGTTTTGATTTTGGCTCAATGTGCACTACTATGGAACATTTAGCAATGTCTGAAGATACATTTGGGTCACAACTGAGCACACACTATTGGCCTCCAGTGGGTAGATCCAGGATGCTGCTGACATTGTGCACAGAGTGGCTTCCAGAGCAAGAAGCATGTGCCCCCGAACACCAGTAGTACAGATGTTGAGAGACCATTAGAAAAAGGTTATCAAAATGAATGTATATCAGATTTATCTGGAAACCTTGTTGAACCATTTTACTGGTTCCCATTCCCATATTTTCTGATTCAGCAGGTTGAGGGGTAGAAATTTGATTTTACTGCAAGGTTCCAGGCGCTGTTACTGCAGCCTGTTCATAGTTAACCCCTGTATCCACATTGCATAGTTCAGGGCACACAGTGCTGTAAGATGGGCCAGCTGAATGTAACCTGGAGATGTAGCCAGGTATACTAATAGAATGGGGACAAAGCTGCGGTTTCACCCATTTTCTACACTTGTCAAATTCTAAAGACTGTATTGTCCTAAAAGGTACAGGTAGGAGAATTGCTTCTAGTACCACTGGCTTCTCCAAAACTCCTATTTCCTTCTTAAGTCCAGAAATTCTGCTGCCCACCATGGATTTGTGAATATCACACCAAGCTATGGCTTAGTTTCCCATCATGGTCTCATTCCCCTGATGAATTCAATGGATGTGCCAGGAATCTTAACCTGATATGTGGGTGATGCTGCAATTGTGTTGGGTACACTGGCTGGGCCTGACCCCAAAGATTCTGCCACAGTACAAGATCCTCTTAAACCATTTACACAAAAGAGTATCTTGTACAGAGTTATCAAATGAGTACGATCTCCTTGATCCAAAGCTGGTGACCTCTATGAGTCTGAGAGAGCCAAAGATAATTGATGTATCCCTTCTCCACACCAGTTACTCAATTGTCTGCTACAATTTTGTGCACATCAGAAGTAGCATCGAATATGGCAAGATTTGATGGGATAGAATATGGTCACAGACGTGACATTGATGTATCCACTGAAGCCATGTATACTGTAACCAGACGAGAAGAGTTCAGCGATGTGGTGAGAGGAAGAATTCTCTCAGGAAATTTTTTCTTATTAAAGGAAAACTGTGAGAATTATTTCATCAAAGCACAGAAAGTGAGATGCCTCATTGCTAATGATTTTGTGAATGTTTTTAACTCTACAGTAGGTGTTTTGCTCACTCCTACCACCTTGAGTGAAGCAGTGCCATACATGGAGTTCATCCAGGAAGACAAAAGAATGTGAAGCGCCTGCGATGATATTCTTACACAGGCTGTAAATACAGCAGGATTGCCAGCAGTGAGTATTCCTGTGGCACTTTTAAACCAGGAGTTGCCAGTGGGACTGCAGTTTGTTGGGCGTGCCTTGTGTAACCAGCAGCTTCTTAAAATTGCTAAATGGTCTGAAAAACAAATACAGTTTTTTGTTACTCAACTTCAAAAACTCATGGATCATTGCTCATCAGTCCTTGAACATGAAAAGCTAGCTTCAATGTCTCTAGAACAAGAGAGAAATGTATCATGAAAATTCAAATGAGTTTTAGAGATTCTGCACTATCAAGAGTCAAATGACCTTGCTCAATTCTTATAATTAGGTTCATTCTTATGACAGTCATTCCTTGGAATCACTTCTTATAATTCTTGTGATAGTTAATTATAGATAATCTGTCAGCATTTATTAAGTATTTACTGATCGCAAAGTACAGGATTTCTACTATAACACAAAATACATATTCCTGAAAAATAATTCATTCTGCAAAAATGTTCACTAAAAAGAGCAAGAAATTATAGTCAAGATAAGATCAGGGATGAACTCAAAATGTGTCAGTAAAACACTAACAAAAACAGTAATTGCATCTCCAGAGATAACCTGGACAGCCTAGGCAGGCAACTTATTATGCGGTGAAGGCCACCTGAGAGGATGTTAAAAATGCACAGAAACAGTCAAGGAGAAATATGGGCTTCTGAGTGCTGAACAAAGCAGGTGGAGGAGGAACTCTAAGCACAGGAGGAAGTGCAACCTGCTGGGGCCCAGCATCATGCAAAGCTCAGGGCATGGCACTCTGGGGACGAGCCCCAGGTGCAGGCACTTTTTTTATTTCTTCAAAAATTGAGCTGAAATGACTGAGAACTTTTCCGCTTTCCTCCTTAGACTTAAAATTTTATTTCTGTTATTCCAGAGTTCATGCCTGGGAGCCAGAACAAGTCCATGTCACACTGAGTTCAGTCTCCTGTTTACTGATCACTAACGAGCTCATCGATATCATAGAAACATTTGTTGTAACCTAACAGACCATATTGGTCTAGAAACTAGGTAGATGGTAGAGCATAGTTTTAGCGAGAAAGGTTCAAAATATGCAAATGACTTATAGTCTGAAAAAGTTGCAGATAATTTGGTGAGGATGCCAAAGAAGGAGGCCCTGGCAGGGTCCTCCCTCTCCCCTGATTCTGCTTCCTCTGGATTCCTTACCCGCTTGACTGTCTTTACAGGTGCTCTTTATTTGGGCTTCTGGATCCCAAAGAGACATTAATGGAGATCAGTGTTACATATTTTACAAAATCTGATGGAAGTCATGCATGTACTCACTTTAAGACTTTATCTTTGGCTTTCTCCCTCTTTGCAAGAACACCATGGTCACTTCATGTTGATCAGGCAATCTAATTTGGCATTTGCATGTTGTTAATAAAGAAAGTTGAATGATTACTTAATTAATTCACTTCATATCATAAGAAAAACCCTTTTCTAAATATGAAGTACATGAAGAAAAAAACCTAAAAGGCAAAGCCATCTGCAGAATCCCTAGGATGCTTTATTTTAGGGATTTAAGCTGCCTATTACTTTTCATTAATAATTTTGTCTCCTCTCTGGAATCCTACTATTCCCAAATACTCCATCTGGATAAACTTTACATAGAAGCTTCATGTGCCAGGCTCAATAGTATTCTTATAAATATTGACTCTGAATCCCTGAAAGAGGAAGAAATTCAAAATATAAAAGGAAACTATCTCAGTTGAAGGAGCTAATGTGATGTAAAATGCAAGTAAGTAAATAAATCAGTCATTTCTTATGTATGTATAATTTGAAATGAAAAAATTTTGAAGAATATTTACTCTCTTTTTTCTGTATCTTTACTTGAGTTGTGCTAACATGTAATTTCAAATAAAAATTTTTCAAAGAATATTTACTTCCTTCTTCCTGTATCTCTACTTGAGCTGTGCTAACAATTCGAATCTAAAAATAGAGAAGTCAAATACTTACCATTACATAATAATACCTGGCTAACATGAAAAAAATAAAAATAAAAATAGAAAGTGAAAGAGAAATCACCATTAAGTTGTATATTCCATATTTCTTTTATTCTGAGACACATTCTTTCTCATATTTTAATATATAAGAATTATAATAAATTTACTGTTTTAAATAATTTTCTTATGGTATTTCAATTATAATTCATCTTAATATTTATGAACACTCCAGTTTGATAAAATATGATGATCATTTGATGAAATGTTATGAGATTGACTCCTGGGATGACATCATGGGATCCTAGGCCTTATTTGGTCCTGATTCCAAATAGAAAAGCAGATATGATGTGGACCCAAGGGATATCCTGACATGACCTATTAAAATCACACAATATAGGCCTCTACATAAGAGATATTTGTATGCCCGTGTTCATGGCACCATTAATCACAATAGGTCAAGATGGAGGCAAGCCCAGCATCCAGAGATGCATGAATGGATGATGTGAATGTCTCAGGCCTACAAGAAAATATTATTCAGGCCCATAAAAGAAGGAAATCCTCTTGTATGCTACAACATGGCTGAACCTTGGGGAACCTATACTAGGTGAAATAAGTCAGTAACAATCAGATAGTTACCATATGTGGGTATGATTCTGCTTAATATGAGATATCTAGAGTAGGCAAATATATAGACACAGTCAGTACAATGGTCCTACCCAGGGCCCAAAAGGAAGGGGAAGTGGTGATTTGCTGTTTAGGAATAGAGTTTCAGTTCTGAGGGATGGAAGAGCTCTGGAGATTGCTTGTATAAGAATCTGAACACACTTAATATCACTCAACTGTACACTTGAAAATGGTAAATTTTGTTCTGTGTATTTTCACAGGATTATCAATACATTATCACCACCTAAAGAAGAAGGAGATGGGGGAAAGAGTCTGGTGGAAAGTCTGTGGCTAAAACAATGAAATTGATAAAAATGATGGAACAGAGTGGGAACGTGGACAGAAAAGAAAGATTAAAAACAACAACAACAACAAAAACTCATCTTTGCCTCAAATACCATGACATAAGTCATAGCAAAAGGATGAAGGAGGGTACTAGGATTGACAAAAAGATCAAGGTAATAGATATGGGTTGTTCTGGAAATTGGAAAAGGAAAAAAGGATGTCATATCCCATCCCATGCCCTGAATTCCCTGGCATCCTCTGGACACCTGCATGCCAGAGCTACCACTCACTAGCTGTCAATGTGTGGTCATCCCCACCTCCCTCTCTATATTCCTGATTCCATCCCTCCATCCTGTGATCCTTCTATCCTCAGCTCCCACAACCTGCAGGTCCTTCATTCTTACCTCTTCCACATCTTGGCTCCTCTGTTTTTATTCCTGATGGAATTACTGTCCCAGAAATGAATCAGTCAATCTCTCCTTTTCCCTCTCACCTTTCAAGTCCCATGCCTCCCCAGTGCCTCCTTCCCTGCCTGAAGGCTGTCACCTCCCATGTCTAGTCTTGGGCCTGGCTCTTTCTCATCCCAATTGAGGATGATGTCCTGGCCCTCTAGACTGCTGGCTTCACCTGGCTAGCAGGACAGGCAGCCACCTCCCTGGCAGCCACCTCCCTAGCAGCCACATCCAAGGTCACTCGGAGATACCATGACCAGTCTTCATTGGGCAGGAGATAGCTGTGCTGAGTGCCTGGCTGCTTCTGCTCACCCCATGTCCACATCACCTACACAGGATTTCGGTAGAATCCTGAGGCATGGCAGACCAGTAGATGGCCAGGCCAGGGGCTGGGGCCACTGGAAAGTCAGGCCTCAGGCTTCCACATGGCAGCAAGGGGCAGTGAGAGTGTCATACGATGACTCAAATTTAGATCATAGGGATTGAGGAACCCACAGAGTTGGACAGTAACCCCTTTTAGTAATTTAGGAATAAAGTAATTTGTTGTTTAAGCCCCCCATCCTACCTGGGTACCTTCCTAGTTCTTGAGCTCAGAGCAGGTGGTGAGAAGGGAAACAGAGAGCAGACTCAACTTACCTTTGTAGCTCTGCTTTCCCCACATTGATGACGTTCATGAGAAATGGGGGACAGCTTTCTAAGAGAAGCTTCTTTGCAGTATCAGTGATACCTTGACATTGCATGATTAGTGTGCAGACCTCCTGGGCCCTGCTGCCTCCCTCTGCCACCCTCTAGGGAAGGTACATATATATCATTGTCAAATCTCCAGTCCTCCTAAGCTCTTCTCAAGAAGCTTACTATAGATTCCCCAGAATGTAGCTCACAGCCTGCCATGCTGTCTAGGTAGAAAGATGACAGAGAACAAGTTATTAAACATGAGTAAGAAGCAAAGTTGTGAGAAAAGAATGTAGGATTTTAGATTTCAGTTGGGATGAATTTCTTGGATGTGAAATGATGAGCCAAATCCCAATTACAGCATTTAGAGCTTTCCAGAAAGAAAAGCCTTGGGAAGGTGTGAGTGGTATAGTAGAAGGGAGCTGGGGAGGCAGAGCGTGATGCAGCCCAGAGCACAGCACTTCAGTGTTTGAGAGAGAGGACCACAGCAAGAGCAGTGCAGGGAGGAGACAACTGAAGAAACGGATAAGAAGAGGAAGCCACAGTGTGGATCACTCAGGACAGGGAGAGAATAAGGGACCTTGGGGAGCCAGGTCCACATAAGACAAAGCAGGGGTTGGTTACAGGGGAGCCTTGGTCACTCAGGGAAGAGTCAGAGGCAGCCAGAATCTACAATAGGATGTGAGGCGTAGAGTCAACATGAGTGACAGCTCCAGGAGAGTGTGTGCACACGGTTGGATAGAGCAGAAAGCAGAGAGAAGGGGAGAGATTAGCAATTTACAATAAGAAAGAGAAGAAAGTCCTTGAGAATCTTTGTAGTTCAGTGACTGGACTCACATTCCATGTGGAATTCACTGGCATGCTACTTTATTTCTTCAGTAAATCCATAAAAATAGCCTCAGAATTGTTCCTCCACTTCAGCTACCTCCTCTACACAGAGGTTTCCCTTGGACCAGGGCTTCAGGAATATGGCAGTGCCTGAGTCACTGTTCAAGTCATGAATCTGCACATCATCCAACCAGCCTGAACCTTGATTTTGTGCCCAGGTGCTGTTGACAAAGGATGAAATCTGGATGACATGGTAAGAAGTGGGTCCTTGGAAGGCTATGAAGAGAAAGACAAGCAGGAGGGAGTGAGAAGGAATGGAAATGGAAAAGATCCAGAGAACGGGAACCTGGATGCTGAAGAACAAATAAAGGCTGACACATTTGATTGCCCCAGTGATTCAGGCTCCATCCCAGTACCTGGAAAGGCAGAATAAGGCTGGAGACAGCAGGACTCAAACAAAGCCTTAGTGTCCAAGTGAACATGGGTAGTGTAGCCTACTTTTATCCAGGTCCCCTGCACCAGTGCTGGAAGTGACTTTTACCCTCCTCACTGTGAGCACTTGGGAGAATAGGTAACAATTGACATGGCAGAAGAGGCATTTCACTGGAAGATGGAACTCCTGACTGGCAGAGCTGGTGTTTGATCTTTGATTTCAGTAAACCTTCTCCTTTGTCATCATCATGACTTCTTTCTTCCAACTGACATATCTCTTTCTCATCCAAATTGCATTTCAGAGATAAAATATGTTGCCTCCAGCTCTGAGTCTTGTAGCCTGACTCTTGTTCCCCACTGCCCCAGCCCTGACTTCTAGACTTTCTTTCCTCCCTGACTTCCAGCTGCTCTCTCTGTCCTCAGCTTCCTTCAGACCACCAGGGAAAGCCCCTATGATGAAATAGGGGCGAGGAAGATGAAAGGTCATTTCATCTTCCTCGCCTTTATTCCCACATACGTAGCATAAGTAATTGATATTTAACAATTGCTTATCTTCCAGTCTGCTCTAACCTAGATAGAGCCTTTGGTTTATCCACCCAGCTCAGCCTCCCTCCCTCTCTGCTGCCCTCTCTTCTCAGGCCCTCTGTCACTGCTTCCTAATGTTCTCAATGTCTTCTCTTTCTTGTCTCACTCCCCTTGTCTGAAGTCCCTGACCCTCCTTTCTAATCTGGCGTATGTGTGTGTCTGTTCATGTCTTTTACTCAGTTTTTAAGATCATGATTTTAATTTTTTCTTGCTGTTTTGTTTGAGTTTCTTATAGGTTCTGGTATCAGACATTTATTGGATGCACAGCATGAAAATGTTTTCTCCCGTTTTCTGGGTTGTGTATTTGCTCTCTTGATTGTGTCCTTGGCTGTGCAGACACTTCTTAATTTAATCAGCTTCCACTTATTTACCAATTTGTTGCTGTGATTGCTTTTGAAATCTTCATAAATTCCTTCCTGAGGCTGATATCTATAAGAACTTTCCCAGAATTTCTTCTAGAATTCTTACAGTTTAATGCCTTAGTCTTGAGTCTTTTAGCCATCATGAATTAATTGTTGTAAGTGGTGAAAGGTGCACATTCTCTTTCTGTCTTTTTATGTGCAGCTATCTGGTTTTCCCAGCACCATTTATTGAATAGGGATTCTTTCCCCCAGAGTATCTTTTTATCTCCTTTGTCAAAAATCAGATGGAAATATAAGGATGATTTTATCTCTGGGTTTTCTGTTATGAACCATAGGTCTATGCCTCTGGTTTGTGCCACTGCCATGCTGTTTTGGTTACTGTAGCCTTGCAGTATAGCTTCAAGTTGGCAAGGTGATGCCTCCTGCTTTGTTCTTATGTAAGGTTGCATCAGCTATTCTGGGTCTTTTCTGCTTCCATACAAAGTGTAGTGTAGTGTAATTTTTCTAGATCTGCGAGAAATGGTATAGGTATTTTAATGGGGATTGCATTGAATCTGTAAATGACTTTGGGTTGTATAGCTATTTTAACAATTTTGATTCTGCCAATGAACATGATATATTTTCCCATCTTTCAATATCTCCTGCAATTTCTTTCCTCAGTGCTTCATAGTTTTCCATATACAGGTCTTTCACTTCTTAATTTAAATATATTCCTAGGTATTTTATTTTCTTTGTTGCTACTGAAAAATGTATTACATTTTTATATGATTTTGAACTTGACTGTTGTTGGTATATATGAAAGCTATTTATTTGTGTACATTTATTTTGTAGCCTTAGACTTTACTGAATTTATTTAACAACCAGTGGTCTCTTGGTTGAATGTTTGGGATTTCTAGATATAAGATCATGTCATCAGCAAAGAGTGATAATCTGACCTCTTCTTTCCCCATTGGAGTACCCTTGATTTCCTTCTCTTGCCTGATTGCTTTGGCTCTGACTCCCAGCACTATGTTAAACACAAGTGGAGATAGTGGGCAAGCTTGTCTGGTTCCAGTTCTATGCCAGAATGGTTTTGATATTTCCCTGTTCAATATGATGTTGGCTGTGGGTTTGTCATCTATGGGTTTTATAATTTTGAGGTAAGTCCCATCTATGGCTATTTTGTTAAGTGTTCTTATCATGAAAGGGCGCTGAATTTTGTTGAATGCCTTTTCTGTGTCTAGTAAAGGATCACATGGTCCTTGTTTTTGCATTTATTTATGTGGTGGATTACATTTATAGATTTGTATGTGTTTAACTATCCTTGCATCTCTGGGATGAAGTCCACTTGGTCTTGTATTATTTTTTTGATGTGCAGCTGAATTTGGTGTGCTAAGATTTGATTGAGAATTTTCACATCTACATTCATATAAGGGATATTCATCTGTAATTTTCTTTTTTAGTTGTGTTCTTTCCTGGCTTTGGTATCAAGGTACTATTGACTTTGCAGAATGAGTTAGGAGGGATTCCTTTCTTCTCAATGTCAAGGAATAATTTTTGTGGTATAGATACAAGCTCTTTGTATGTTTGGTAAAATTCAGGTTTGAAAACGTCTGGTTCAGGATGTTTTTGTTTTTTTTTTTGGAAGATATTTTATTGTTATTTTGATTTAGGTGCTTGGTATTGGCCTGTTGATGTGTTCTGTATCTTCCTGATTGAGTCTAGGAGGTTGTGTGTTTTTCTATTTCCTCCACATTTTCAAGTTTGTAAGCACAGAGCTTTTTATAATATTCCTGGATGACATTTTGTGTTTCCAAGGTATCATTTGTAATTTCCCCTTCTCTTTTTCATTTTTATTTAGCTTATTAGAGTCCTTTCTCTTCTTTTTCTGATTAATACAGCTAGGGGGTAGTTAATTTTGTTCATCTTTTTAAGAATCAATGTTTTGCTTCATTAATCTTCTGTATAGTTCTTTTTTCTTTTTTTAGCCATCAGCACATAGTTCTTTTATTCTTAATTGCATTTAATTCTGTTCTGATGTTGGTTATTTCTTTTCTTCTGTTGAGTTTGGGATTGGTTTTCTCTTCCTTTTCCAGTTCCTTGAGACAATTCATTAGATTATGGATTGTGATCTTTCAGTCTTTTGGTTGTTGAATGAATTTTCATCTCAGGACTGCTTTTCCTGCATCCAACAGATTTTGTTAACTTTTGTACCTATTATAATTTAGTTCAAAGAATTTTTTTGTTTACATCTTTATCTCCTCTTTGATCCAGCTATCATTCAGCAATAGGTTGTTTAGGGATCCTTTGAGTAGGGATGAGTAATTCTGTTGGAATTGATTTATTTTATTTTTTTTTTAGTTAAAATTTTAATTAAAACAAGTTAATGTGTCATACATTTTTTATTCCCAGAAATACTTCATAAATAAGCATTTTTGTGTTTTTGATTCACATTACTATGAGGGTACAAATGATTAGGTTACTTTGTGTTTCTAAGGTAAAGTTCAAGTTACAGTTGAAGCAATTGAGCCTTTGATACCAGGAGTGTGCTGTATACCCTCAAAATGTGTCCATCAGGTGAGAGCTTACCAAGCACCCTCCCTATTCTTTCACCCTCTCTCCCCTCCCCACTTGAATATACTTGTGTTATTCTCTTATATGGGTATGTAGTTCCTTTTCTATTAGATTCATATTAGTATTGAGTACAGTGTAACTTGCTTTATCATTCTTGTGACACTTTACTGAGAAGAATGTGTTTCTTCAACTCCTTTCAGGTAAATACAAAAGATATTAAGTCATCATTTTTTATAGCTAAATAATATTTCATGGTATACGTATACCACAGTTTATTAATCCAGTCATTGGTTGATGGGCACTTGGTTTGCTTCCAGACCTTGGCAATTGTGAATTGAGTTGCAATGAGCATTCTAATGAAAATGTTCTTGTGATAAAATGATTTATTTTCTTCTGAGTAGATTCCTTGTAATGGAACTGCAGAACTAAATGGAGTGTCTACATTTAGCTTTTTAAGGATTCTCTATGTTTCTTTCCATAAAAGCTGTATTAGCTTGCAATTCCACCAATAGTGCAAAAAAGGTTCCCTTTTCTCTATATCTGCCCCAATATTTGCAGCTACGAGATTTTGTGATGTGGGTTATTCTCACTGGGGTTAGGTGATATGTCAGGGTACTTTAGATTTCATTTCTCTGATGATTAGGAATGATGAGCATTTTTTTCATGTGTTTTTGTGTTATTTACCTGACTTTTTCAGAGCAAGTTCTGTTCATGTTTTTTGCCCAATGATAGATGGGATTATTTTCTCTCTTGTTGATTAATTTGAGTTCCGTGTAGATTCTAGTTATCAACCCTTTGTCAGGTTCATACCATGCAAATATCTTTTCCCATTCTGAAGGTTGTCTATTTGCTTTAATTGTTGTGTCCTTAGCTGTGCAAAAGCTTTTCAGTTTAATTAAGTCCTGTTTTTTTATTTTTGTTATTGTTGTGATTGCCACTGAAGTCTTCCTCTAACATCTTTCCTCAGGTTGATAGCACCGAGGGTTTTTCCATACTTTCCTCTAGAATTTTTATTGTCGCATATCTCAGATTTAAATCTTTTATTCATTGTGAATCATGTTTGGTAAGTGGTAAGAGTTGTGGGTCTAGTTTCAGTCTTTTACATGTGGTTAATCAGTTCTCCCAGCACCATTTATTGAATAGGGATTATTTTCCTCAGTGTATACTTTGGTTTGGTTTATCAAAGATCAGATAATGGTAAGAGGCTGCTTTAGTTGATAAGTTTTTAATTCTGTTACATAGATCTAAGTCTCTATTTTTGTTCCAATACCATGCTATTTTTTTCACTGTGGACTTGTAGTGTAATCAAAAGTCTGGTAGAGTGGTGCTTCTTGATTTGTTTTTATTACTAAGTATTACCTTAGCTTCATGGGTTTTTTTCCTGTTTCCAAACAAAACGAAGACCTATTTTTTGAGTTCTTCAAAGTATGCTATTGGTATTTTAAGGGTAATTGAGTTAAATCTATAAATTTCTTTGGGTAATATTGACATTTTAGCAATGTTGATTCTTCCAAGCTAAGAGCATGGTATGTTCTTCCATTTGTTAGTTTCTTCCGCTATTTCTTTTCTTAAGGTTTTATAATTCTCTCTGTAGAGATTTTTCACTTCCTTCATAAGATGTATTTCCATGTATTTCATTTTCTTTGAGGTTACTTTGAAGGGTATCATGTCCTTGATTTACTTCTCCATTTTATTGTTATTGGTGTATACAAGGCTACTGCTTTGTGGACATTGATTTTTTAAAGTTTTTTTTTCTTAATTTTTATTAAATCACAACTGCACACATTTCATACCCACAATATTACTGTATTATCTTGATCACTTCCAGGAGTCTTGTGGTTGAGTAACTGGGATTTTCTAAGTATAAGATTATATTATTAGTAAAGAATGAGAGTTTAACCTCCTCTGATGCTATTTGAATGCTTTTAATATCCTTCTCCTCCTTAATTACATTGGGTAGTACTTCCCAATGTACCTTAATTACATTGGGTAGAACTTCCAGCACTATGTTCATGTACTAAGTGGAAAAGCTTTCAGTTTTACTCCATGCAGTATGATATTGGCTGTAGGTTTGTCATAGATGGCTTCTCTCAGTTTAAGAAAAGTCCCATCTATGTCTAATTTCTTAAGAGTTCTTATCAGGAAAGGATAGTGAATTTTATCAAATTCACTTTATTGAAAGGATAATATGGTCTTTGTTTTTTCTTCTATTGATCTGCTGAATTACATTTATGGATTTGTTCATGTTAAACCAGTCTTGTATCCCTGAGATAAAGTCTACGTGATCATGATGTGTAATTTTTTGATATGTAGCTATATTCTATTTTTATAAGATTTTATTGAGTACTTTTGCATCAACATTGATTAATGAAATTGGTTTGTAGTTTTCCTCTTTTGTTGGGTCCTTTTATGGTTTTGGTATAAGGGTGATATTTGCTTGGTAAAATGTGTTGGGGAGGCTTCCTTTCATCTCAAGATTTTGGAATAGTTTTTACAGTATGGGTATTAGCTCTTGTCTGAATGTTTGATAAAATTCTGGGGTGAAGCCATCTGATTTTGGGCTTTTTTTTTTTTTTTTTTTTTTTTTTTTTGGTACGGGGGTTTTTTTTTTTTTTTTTAATTTAAGTGGTTGTTTTTTGTTTTTCCAAGAGTTTTATTTTTTTA
>CAUYPK010056211.1:0-11654 GCA_963574355.1 Loris lydekkerianus | reverse complement strand
AGAATGTTTATTGCAGCCCAATTCATAATTGCTAAGTCATGGAAGAAGCTCAAGTGCCCACTGACCCACAAATGAACTAGCAAATTTTAGTACATGTATACCATGGAATATTATGCAGACTTAAAGAAAGATGGAGACTTTACCTCTTTCATGTTTACATGGATGGAGCTGGAACATATTCTTCTTAGCAAAGTATCTCAGGAATGGAAGAAAAAGTATCCAATATACTCAGCCCCATATGAAGCTAAATTGTAGCTTCATGAAGCTACAATTGAATGAAAGCTTGAATGAAGGCTACTATAACCCAACTATAACACAAGACTATGGGGAAAGGGCCAAGGAAGGGGAAGGGAGGGGGGAGGTTTAGGTGAAGGGAGGATAATGGGTGGGGCCACACCTAAGGTGCATCTTAGAATGGGTACAGGTGAAACTTACTAAAGGTAGAATACAAATGTCTACATACAATAACTAAGAAAATGCCATGAAGGCTACGTTGAATAGTTTAATGAGAATATTTCAGATTGTATATGAAACCAGCACATTGTACCCCTTGATTGCACTAATGTACACACCTATGATTTAACAATTAAAAAAAAAAAACTCTTGGGCTCAAGCAATTCTATTACCTCAGCCTCCCAAGTAGCTGGGATACAGGCGCCTGCAGCAACACCTGGTTATTTTTAGAGACAAGATCTCACTCTGGGTCAGGTTGGTCTCCAACCTGTGAGCTCAGGCAACCACCTGACTCAGCCTCCCAGAGTGCTAGGATTACAGGTTTGAGCCACCACGCCCAGCCCATGTATCAGAATTTTCATAGCAGTTTTTGTCGTGTACCAGCACAAGATAGTGACCTCTTGCAACCTGGTGCAAGGAGGGAGAGTTGACATGAGTGGAAATGGTGGGCAATTGAGAAAGAGGAACACACAGGAGACAAAAGATAGGATGGCATCGGAAGGAGTGAGGCAGCTGATGGCCGCAGCCAGCACCTGAACTGTAGAAACAGCTTTATTTATACAGTGTCTTTAAAAAGATGTATAAATCAGGTGGCACCCATAGTTCAGTGGGTGCCTCATAAACTGAGGCTGGTGGGTTCCAACCTGGCTCAGGCCAGCTAAAATAACCATAGCTACAACAACAAAAAAATAGCCAGAGGTTGTGGCAGGCACCTGAGTTCCAGCTACTTGGGAGGCTGAGGCAAGAGAATCGCTTACATCCAAGAGTTTGAGGTTTTTGTAAAGCTGTGATGCCATGGCACTCTCACTCTACCCAGGGCGACAGCTTGAGGCTCTGTCTCAAAAACAAACAAACAAACAAACAAAACACATCACTATTCCTCTGAGTTTGGCAGGGCCAAAATCAGGAGTTTGGTAGCAATCACAGCCTGTCTGCCTGGAAGGCAGGCTAAAGGACGGCAGAGCAGACGCTTACGCCTGGAGCCTGAGCTAGCGGGCTACTCATATTCTCAACATGCCTACCATCCACAAAGCAGAGACGACCGAGGAAGCCAGAATCCTGGGAGAGCTGCTACTGCCTCCTGTTCTGCAAGAATGAGGACTTGACCAAGGTCACACTGACAGAGCAGGGAATTGGATCCAGGTCTGACCCTGAAGCCCATGTACCGTCTTCCCCTGAGGCAGTTAATCATGGTTAGTCAGAGTCAGTTAATATCTCTCTTCCACCTACTCAACTCCCGTCCCGGAGTAAGCCTATGAAGAACAAATGGTGGCCAAGAACTCCGGCGGACCTCAGTTTCCTTCTAGTATGAGGGGGAGTTCTGTCTGCTCCTGTAGAATTTGCTGAGGCTGGGCTTGTCCTGGAGGGCCCACCCAGAGCTTCTCAGAGCACAGTCCCCGTGAAGCAGAGATCCTGTCTAGCGCCCAAGCTGTGGCTTTTAAGGACCCGGACCCTCACTGCAGCCTCTGCACCTTGCATTGCACCAACCATGGCAGGGCTCTGCAAACGTGGGTTCCCTGGATGAAGAGGGGGCAGGGCAGGGGGACGTCCTAACTGCTGCACGGTTTGCTACACATACCTCAAACTTAGCGCTGCAGAAGTGGAAAAATCACACCAGCAATCAAAGTACAGGAAAAAAAAAAAAAAAAAAAAAAGTACAGCGCCAGGGCCAGATCTTTCATTTAGAACTGAAGACTTCCCAGAGGGGGTGGTTTTTTCACAGGGTCTGGAAAAAATGGGAGGGTTTTACCGGGCTCCTTTCAGGTGACTGCCTATCTTGGCTTCCCCTAATACTGCAACACAGTGACAAACTGCGGCCCAGAGAAGCCTCAGGAGGGGCATCAGCGAACGGACTCAGGCGAGGAAGCCTGCCTCTGGGTGTCTGTAAAAACGAACGGATGCAGGAATGTCACCTCTTCTTAGTCAGGGATGTACTCCTAAGACATGAAGGTCAAGAGAAAGTTAAAAAAAAAAAAAAGTTGAGATTTTCATATCTATCTTTGCTACCTGGCGGATTCTCTCTGGGAGCCCTGAGCTTCGGGAATATGCAAGGGGCCCCTTTAAGTGCAGTCCTCCTCCCCAGCAGAGACAGCCCATTCACAGCCTGGACCCTGGGACTTCCCGGGACGCAGCCGCGCCGCCGCCGAGACCTTTCCCCTACTTTCCAGGGCCTCAGGCCCCGCCCACTCGCCCTGACCAAAACACGTGCCGCATCCCGCTCGGCGAGATCACGCCGCGACCAGGCTCAGATCATGCGGCCCCCTGCGGCGCCCAATGGCCGGCCGCGCACGGGCCAGTCACGGATTGGCTAGTGGTAGCCGGCCCCACCCCTGAGGGGAGCGGTCTATTTTGGTTTGCCTTAGAGCTCCGCCCCCGTGCAGCCGCTCCCTTCGCGGCAGCCCCGCCCCTCCCGCGCCGCGAGGGCCGCGCCGGGGCAGAGCCGCGCGGGCGGGCGGAGGCGCGCGCCGGCCGCAGGAGCTCCGGGTTGCTGCCGCTCGCCGCGCACGTGCGGCCGCTGCAGTGCGCGGAGCTCACACACCGCACCTGTGTTGTTGCCTCTTGACGGCCCGCACCATGCACGGGCCGGGCTCCGCCGGCCTGGGCGACGCGCGCGCGGTGAGTAGTGGGGGTGCCGCGGGTGGGGCGCCCGCCTGAGCGAGGGGCGCGCCGCATTGGCGGAGTCGGCACCGACGGATGATGTGTGGACCTCGCCGCTGCCGCACCGGGAATCGGGGCGAGCTCGGGGTACGGGCAAGGCGGCGGCCGTGCGGGCTCAGGCCGAGGTGGGGTGGGGGGCGTATGCCCCACGCCTCTGGAGGCGCAGCTTTGTCTGCTTCTCCAGCGGCCGCTCCGCCCCGCCCTGCCCTCCTCGGGGCTATTTCCAGCCATGACGTCACCTTGGTCCTGTGCGGAGGGCGGCCGTTGGGCGGGGGCGCGTCTGGCGGGAAGGCGGCATGCGGACGGTGAGGGCGGGGCAAAGCTTTGGGGGCGGAGCAAGAACGAGGTGGGAAGGCGGGGCGGATGCGGTGAGGGCGGGGCAGGGGCGGGGCGGGAAGGCGCGGGTGCTGTTGGGGCGGGGCAAGGATGGGGTGGGAGGAGGCTCCGGGGAAGGGCCGCTGGCGGGAACTCAGCACATGGACTGGGAGGGGAGCAAGAGGGCTGGGGCGGGGCGAGGTCGGCTGGCGGGAACGCTGCACGCGTAGGAGAGTAGGCCGCGTAGATTGGGGCCGAGCCGGGTCCTCGTGGCGCGTGAGTAGCGAAGGGCCGGAGCGGGGCCCGGCGGCCTTTGCTGCGCGTGCTGTTCTGCTCTGGGGATTCCGGGGCAAAGCTGGCGGTGCCTCTTCCCTGGCGGGCTGAGCGGTCCGCGTTGTGACCTAACAGTCGGAGCAGGCTGGCGAACAGAAACTGAGCGGAGTGGTATTTGTAAGGGTCTTTTTCTTTACTCATATGGTTTGAGCAGAATATGGGTCGACAGAAGTTTTGATGATTAGGCAAATTGCGTGGAAACGTATGTCCTTGTAGACTTTATTTTGGAAAAAATCGATTAATTTCATTTGCATCCCTCTTCCCACTTAGAAAGAGATGGTGCAATACACTGGGAAGTGATCTCACACCTGGGTTGTGGCTGATCTTACAAACACTCTCTTATCCCCTACTGTCTTCGGAGCAGTAACAAGTGACTTAATGTTCCTGAATCTGTGAAGGGAACAAGCTAAATTGCTGTGGGATCTACCTTCCTGGAACCCTTGGTGTTGAGCCGGTGGCAACGCGCTGACTTGGGGTGGGGTGAATGCCCCTGAGAGTTTCTGAAAAGCATCTTCTGTAGGAACGCTACTGTGGTGGCTTTGCCAACTCAAAGAGAGCCATTTTCAGAGGGGTTTACTCACTGGCAGACCTGTTAGATGGCCTCAGTGTCAGCTCATCCTCTCTGTGCAACAGCTTCTCACTGGCCACTTGGCTTATCCCTCTGGAGTTAAAGTCTTATTAATCATTTACCCAAGAAAAACATGAACTTAGTAACTTTTTTTTAAGAGTCAGGATTTTTAGTGAAAATTGCTTTCTAGCTAAGTTCAGTGTTCAGAATGTTGGCTTAAAAGCAAAGTTGGCATCAGTGTTCCCTTACATCTTTTACTAGAACACAGCTGTTGTGTGTGTGGAATATTGCATGTGCATTACCTGCATGGCACAGGCTCCTAGTGTGAGCATTTATGTACCCAGTGTGGGCTACCCTTCCTGTTTCTCCCCTGCACTGAGAAGCCACTGTGTTGCCCTTAGGTTGACATCATGGACATATATGAGTCAATCCTGGAGAGGAAGCGGCATGATAGTGAGAGGTCTTCGTGCAGCATCTTGGAGCAGACAGACATCGAAGCTGTTGAGGCTCTTGTTTGTATGAGCTCTTGGGGTCAAAGATCCCAGAAAGGTGACTTATTAAAGATAAGACCCCTCACACCTGTCTCTGACTCTGGGGATGTCACCACCAGTGTGCATGTGGATGCCCCTGCACCTGAGCTACCAAAGGACTTCCATTCTTTATCAACTCTGGTAAGAGGAGGGGGGAATAGAGGAGCATGTTTGTGAAATAATTAGAGTAGCTTAAATAAAGGTGTTCCTCACAAAGTTCTTCCAGAACTTGTGGAAGAGCCACCTAGGATGTTAGCAAATAAGTTGTATACCCTCCCTTTGCATGGGTCTGAAGGGGTGAAGACTCCCTCCTGATCTCTTGAAAATGTACTCTTCTCACAGCTTCTCCCTGGCTGTGCGTGGGATGAACCTACAGACTGGTAGAGAAAGTGAAATGTACTCATTTCCTGGGGGACCTTGGGTTGGGGGCTGAGATTCTCCCAAGACTCAAGTCTAGGGTCAGGGTATGTACGTGGCAGCTGGAAAAAGCCTGTGCTGTGACTTCAGCTTTAACTGGGTGGCACCTTTGCCTTTTTGTGGCATCTAACTTCTTGTATGAGTTGAGCGCTGTAAATCACTATTTTTTGCCTTTTTTTTTTTGTAACCTGCAGCTGTGAAAGTGTGTAGAGAAAATGCTTCTAAGCTTAGAGAAGTTGAGGGCTAGATGTTGCCAACAGTGAAAATTACGATGTGATTGTCCTGGGCTGGAAGCTTACACTGCAAGAGTGTAGAAAGCAGATCTAGAGAGAGCTGAGAAGGGACAGTGGGTGGCAGACAGAGTGGCAGGATCATGGGCCTGGCTGCTGAGAGTCCGTCTGAATTCTGTGACTTTGGGCTCTTCTACTGAGGTGTTCAGAGCAGGCTTAGACCAGTCTTCTCTAAATGCTTCTTTTAAATGTATCGGGGGCAATGATCAGTTGAATTGAATCTCTTTTAAAATTTAACCAAAATGACCTTTTCACGTGGTACTTTTTTTTTTTTTAAGTGCATAACTCCTCCTCAGAGCCCTGATCTCATGGAACCATCGACAGGGATACCTGTTTCTTCCCAAGCAACTGATTCCAAAGTACAAGTATGCAAAGTCATGGCCATGCCCCCATCCTCTGCTGTTGCAGCCAGAGTGCTGAGCAGGAAGGTGGAAAGGGGCTTGCCAGGTTTGAAGCCAGAGCCACTAGAGCCAGCCCCTGGCCCTCCCTGCAGGTCCATGGTGACCAGTGTGATCCGACACACTGGGGAGACTCCTGTTCCCATCCACTTTCCTACTATCCAGACTTCAGAACGACAATTTTCTGACAACAGAGAAGGAGAAGCACAGTTTCTGGGACATTTTGAAGCTTTGCAGAACTCAGGCCTCGCAGACGGCTTACTCAGCACTGACTCAGTGTCTTGTCTGCCTTGCTTGCACAAGTCTGGGAGCCTGGTCCCCACTGACAAAGGCCAGCAGGCAGGGTGGCCCATCGAAGTTCCAACCTGCTCACCAAAGAATTATGGAAATGACTTGCCAAGGAAAACCACTCCTCTCATCCCTGTCCCTGTTCCCAGTCCTCCTGTCCTTTGCCAAATGATCCCTGTGACTGGACAAAGTGGCGTGTTATCAGCTTTTCTGAAGCCCCCTCCACAATTGTCTGGGGGGACTGTCAAATCCATATTACCCCAGGCTGCTCCGGTGCCTCCACATGTGCTGGTGGGACCTCCTCTGTCTCAGGGAGCTGTCATGCTGGTTCTGCCCCCAGGAGCGCTCCCCCAGCCTGCCACCTCTGCCAGCATCATGGCTATTGGGAATACCAAGTTGCTGCCCCTTGCCCCTGCTCCAGTGTTTATTGCCTCCAACCAAAATTGTGCCCCTCAGGTAGACTTTTCTCGAAGGAGGAATTATGTTTGCAGCTTCCCAGGCTGCCGGAAGACCTACTTCAAAAGTTCCCACCTTAAGGCTCATCTTCGTACTCACACAGGTAAGTAGATACTGGGGCAAGGGAGGGTATTGAGCATTCAGCGCCTGTGGTGAGGAAGCACACTGGGAGGGAAGTGTGAGGACCCCAGGGTAGATGGAAGTGTGCTTTCTCTTTGGCTCAGTCCTCATGGTCTTGTAGGGGTTGGGTTATTACTAGCACAACTATCATAGTTTGGTGGGGTTTTTTTCCCTTGAGACAGAGTCTCACCCTGTCACCATCAGAGTGCTGTGAAGTCATAGCTCACAGCAACCTCAAACTGTTGGGCTTAAGGGATTCTCTTGCCTCAGCCTCCTGAGTAGCTGGGACTGCAGGTGCCTGCCACAATGCCTGGCTATTTTTTGGTTGGCAATTTTCATTGTTGTTTAGCTGGCCTGGGCCAGGTTCGAACCCGCCAGCCTTGGTGCATGTGGCTGGCGCCATAACCACTGTGCTACAGGCACTGAGCCATCATAATAGTTTTTAAACAGAGTGGCCAGCTCCTCACCCCCAGGAGATAAAATGCAATAGAGATCTGTGATCTGGGTCCTTTGATAGCTTTTAGGGTGAGTCACAGTGCCCTCTTCTGTTCACATTGCAGTAGACATCTCATGCTTAAGTCTTGTGTAAACTAAAAAATACATAAAAGTTCAGATTCTAGAATATTTTAAGTGAGTGTTTTCTTATCTTCAAGAATATGTACTTCTTTATCTTTTTCCTACTTCTTAAAATTTTTTTCTTGTGACTCCATACCTGCTCCCCAAGAATATGTGGTTTTCTGAGTTGTTTTTTTTTTTTTGAGACAGAGTCTCAGTCACCCTGGATAGAGTGCCTTGACATCATAGCTGACTTATAACCTCAAACTCTTGTGCTCAAGAGATTCTCTTGCCTCAGCCTCCTGAGTAACTGGGATTACAGGCCCCACACCCTCAATAATGCCTGGCTACTTTTTTTAGAGATGGGGTCTTTTGCTCTTGCTCAGGCTGGTCTTGAACTCCTGAGCTCAGGCAATCCACCCACCTTAGCCTCCCAGAGTGCTAGGATTACAGGCATGAGCCCCTGTGCATGGCCCATATAGTTTTTTTAGCTCAGAATAAGTCATGCAAGAAACTGTAGTGATCTAATGATAGGTTATCTAATCATTGTCCAGTATAATTTTTTGTGAAGGTGGAAATGTTGATTATCTGTCCACTAGGGTAGCCACTAGCCACATGCACTTGAAATGTGACTAGTGCGACTGAGAAACTTAATTTTACATTTTCATTCATTGAACTTAATTATACAGCTCCCTGCATGGAGAATCACTAATAGATGGGGGCAGCATTTTTCATCTGTTCTGTGGAGCTTTTGTTCTGTGAGTTCTTTTCTTTTTTTTTTGTTTTTTAAGGGTCCCCTGTGGTTGAGTAGTATGCTTGTTAAACGCTTTTTAGAAATTCACACATATTACATGTAAGCACACTAATAGGAAACCTTAGCATAGGAAAGCCCTGGTCAAGACAGCCGCATGTACAGAATGGAGGGCAGTCTGGTATCCAGACGGCGTAAGAGGAACTCTGCTCTTCCTTCATGGTACAGACTGGCTGTTTGCTTTGGGAATAATGTTCCAAACCTGTCCCTAAGGTATTTGCCTCTTTGCCTATGAAAAACAGCCTTCAGGAGCAGTGCCTGTGGCTCAGTGGTCAGGGCGCTGGCTCCATATACCGAGGGTGACAGGTTCGAACCCAGCCCCAGCCAGCTAAAACAGCAGTGGCAACTGCAACAAAAATAGCTGGGCGTTGGTGGGGGCGCCTGTAGTCCCAGGTACTCGGGAGGCTGAGGCAAGAGAATCACTCTAGCCCAAGAGCTGGGGGTTGCTGTGAGATGTGATGTCATGGGACTCTACTGAGGGCGACCAAAAAAAAACCCCAGCATTCTGGCTTGGCGCCTGTAGCTCAGTGAGTAGGGTGCCGGCCACATAGACCGAAGCTGGTGGGTTCGAGCCTGGCCCAGGCCTGCTGATCAACAATGATGACTGCAACAAAAAAATAGCCAGGCTTTGTGGCAGGCGCCTATAGTCCCAGCTACTTGGGAGGCTAAGGCAAGAGAATCGCTTAAGCCCATGAGTTTGAGGTTATTGTGAGCTGTGACACGACGGCACTCTACCGAGGGCAACATAGTGAGACTCTGTCTTAAAAAAGAAAAACAGCCTTCCTGACTTCTCTCTGATTCCATATCTCTACCCTTAACCCTTTGCCCATGTCTGTTTGTTGGAACCCTCCAAGGGCCTTCCCAAATCAGTTCTTAGAATGTTTCCTGATCTTCTTTTCTTTGACCTTGGTGGTTTATTGTATGTCTCACCTAGTTCTGCCTTTGGTTTTTATGTGCTATATATTTGTCTCACCTGAAATATATCTCCTGTGAATATGTTCCTGGTGCCTGACATTAGTAAGTGATGGCTAGTCATTCGTATTCGGGTGTGGGTGTGGGGGATGTAACTGGCTTGGCTGTCTCACCAGCCTGTTGACTTGGTAAGTTCTCTTCACTAAGACTGCTTAGGTGAACTTCAAATCACATCATAGCATAGCTTCCAGAATTGGGAGGTGACTGAATGAGGTTCTCCTGTTTATTCAGGCAGCCTTCCTGGGCAGAAGTACTGATAAAATGGTATAGTATGTGATGATACAAACAAGCTTGCTTTTTGTTTCCCAAAGTACTTTAAATTATATAAGCAAGAGGGGGTTGCATAAGACTATAGCTCCTTGGGAGGCTAAGATGGGAGGATCTCATCTTGAGCCCAGGAGTTAGAGGCTACAGTGGGCTATAAGCTCACCACTGTACTCCAGCCTAGACTGTGGAGGGAAGACCTCATGTCTTAAATTAAAAAATAAAAAATATAAATAGCTGTAAAGGTCTTGAAGACTCCCATCTTGTGCCATTTTGTAAAGTCAGTGTTTCCATGAGAAATAGAAACTTTAAGTAAGATTACCTTGGATAAGATCACTTTTTATGTATTTCTTAACAATCTGAAAAATATTTACATTAGAATAAGGTGAATGGATGACAGTTTTTTGTTGGGTTGAAAACAAATAGGGGCTCGGTGCCCATAGCACAGTGGTTACGTCACCAGCCATATAACACCAAGGCTGGTGGGTTCAAAACTGCCTGGGCCAGCTATACAACAATGACAACTGCAACAAAAAATAGTCAGGTGTTGTGGCAGGCACCTGTAGTCCCAGTTACTTGGGAGGCTGAGGCAAGAGAATCACTTGAGCCCAAAAGTTTGAGGTTGTGGTGCGCTATGACGCCATGGCACTCTACCCAGGGCAACATAGTGAGACTGTCTCCAAAAAAAAAAAAAAAAAAACAAGTAGGGACCTTGATATATCGTGGGCCAAAGAGCTGTCAGTGTCTGTCCAGCACGTAGACAAGTGTGCTGCAACAGTGTGGTAGAACCTGGGAACAGGTAGGGCTCCTTACCCTTATAACGTGGGGTGTTTGAAATTATAAAGTTTCTTTCAGGCCCTGCTGCTTAAAATTGATTGTGAGAACCATTGTGCTGAATCATCTTGATCATTCAACTCTGAAAATAGCGCGTATTTAGTTGGTATTTCTTTGACATTGATTCAAAAACTATTTGCCAACTGTCTTGAGAAGTGTTGTGCTAGGACATTACTTGTACAATGACAAATGAGCTGGACAAGTCATAAACCCATGGGAAGGTGGGTCACATAGCAGTATTTTACAAATCAGTGGTTGCATGTGCAGTATGTGATCGTCATAGCCTGGTAAAGAGAAGTTCTTCGGGATGCAGGAAAAGGTGTCCTGCTGGCTAGAATGACTCCAGAGGGCTCTATTGAGGAGGAAGGCTGTGTGACCACTGGTGGGAGGCTCCCTTGGGTACCTGTGTAACTACAGAAAGACACACAATGGGGTACCTGCCAGGTACTCTGAAACTTTGAATGACAAAGACACTTGAAGCTTGTAACAAGGTGGCTATTAGAATTCTAACCCTTCCGTTTTATAACTAACTTATTTGTCAGTGTGACAGGAAATAGAATTAATGATTCTGAGAAGTCTTGCAGGTCCTAGAGAGATTTTTTTGGATGTAATGTTTATTTTGAGAGGGGAAGGAATTACTTCTTTGAAGAATTATCCCTCAACTTGAAGCTATAACAGTAGATTTATTTTTATTTTATATCATCTTTTGAAAGATTAGTTTGTTCTCTTTGGGTCCTGACATATGGCATTTTAGGTGTGGCAGAAAAAATTCATCTTGAAGAATTTCTTGACTTCTGAATTACATGATACCAGAATAATGGGATATTATTTTCTTCTGAGATTTTGGTGAGCAAAATTTTAAAATAACTTGAACTAACCTATTCAAGTAAGGTTCATTCTGAATGTTTAATGCATGTTTTTCGCTCTTAGGGGAGAAGCCTTTCAATTGTAGCTGGGATGGCTGTGATAAAAAATTTGCTCGTTCAGATGAACTGTCTCGCCACCGCAGAACTCACACAGGGGAGAAGAAGTTTGTGTGCCCAGTGTGTGACCGGCGTTTCATGCGCAGCGACCACCTAACAAAGCATGCCCGGCGTCACATGACTACCAAGAAGCTCCCGGGCTGGCAGGCAGAGGTGGGCAAACTGAACAGGATTGCCTCTGCAGAGTGCCCTGGCAGCCCACTTGTGACCATGCCAGCTTCTGCCTGAAAGGTCGGCTAGGACTTACTCATGGGATTTTTAAAAAGCTTCTTTTCAGGAACAGAACTGATGGGTTCCTCTCGAAAAAAAATGGTCTGGGGAGCTAGGGCACAGTTGGAGAACTGGTTCTGATGAAAGTTATGTTAACTTTTCTGTTCTGGTTGGGACCCTGTTCAGTATCTTTTGTGGT
>CAUYPK010056207.1:0-26081 GCA_963574355.1 Loris lydekkerianus | reverse complement strand
TTCAATTATTGTAATTGTTTTGGGTATATATTTTTATTTTTGAAATTTACCAGTGGCTGCTGCATTTTCCACCTTGGCTTATACTCGAGTCACTAAGTTTTCCCAGTTTTTAGGGTAAAATTAAGGGGGTCGGCTTATACTTGGGTGGACTTATACTCGAGTATATACGGTAAATGTTAGTTCAACAACAATAATAAAAAAGGCATGTGTGGTGGACTCTGGGCTGCCTCATCCATAAATAACTGTTGCCCAGCTGTTGGGAATGCTGTGAACTCTCAGCCCCTTCAGGGATTGCCTCAGCTGCAGAGGGCGACTTCACCCAAGAGTACATGCCTTCCAGGCACCCTACATCCAATGACTGAGGAGCTGGAGTATAAAGTCCCAGCCACCCATCTTGGTCTAACTTGAGGCCACTCCGAAGGGTCATTCTAGTTCCAGAGCTCCCCCTGGAGTCAGCAGAGGTTGTCACTGACAATGAACTGCATCTTAACTTCTTCTGCCCAAACCTGCTTCTTTCCCCTTCTTTTCACAGATGTCCAATCCAAGAGCACTCACTGTCCTATATACTAAATGCCACTGCAGTGCTGTCCAGAGAACCCAAACCGCAGCAACAGGCAAAAGGGGAGAGAGAAAGGATGCAAAAGGAGCCTCAAGCTACTTTAAAAATTTTTCTCACTTCATATGCATAACTTCCTATTATAAACATAAACTTTCTGTCATGCACTACATATACACAGTCTAGAAAATGGGAAAATGCATAAGAAAGCAACATAAGGCCATTTCATATACAAAATATGCCTCTCAGTGATATGAAACATACTGTAAAAAGAATTTTTTTAAACACGAAGCAGACAGCCCTCATAATGGGAGAAAATATTTGCAGGTTATACCTCCAATAAAGGTCTAATAACCAGAATCCACAGAGAATTCAAACGTATTAGCAAGAAAAGAACACGTGATCCCATCTCAGGGTGGGCAAGAGACTTGAAGAGAAACTTCTCTAAAGAAGACAGATGCAAAATCTACAAACACATGAAAAAAAGCTCATCATCCTTAATCATCAGAGACATGCAAATCAAAACTACTTTAAGATATCACCTAACCCCAGTAAGAGTAGCCCACATAACAAAATCCCAAAACCAGAGATGTTGGCGTGGATATGGAGGAAAGGGCACGCTTCTACACTGCTGGTGGGAATGCCCACTAATACGTTCCTACTGTAAGGATGTTTGGAGAATACTTAGAGACTTAAAAATAGACCTGCCATTCGATCCTATAGTTGCTTTACTAGGTTTATACCCAGAAGACCAAAAATCACAATATAACAAAGACATCTGTACCAGAATGTTTATTGCAGCCCAATTCATAATTGCTAAGTCATGGAAGAAGCTCAAGTGCCCATCGACCCACGAATGGACCAGCAAATTGTGGTACATGTATACCATGGAATACTATGTAGCCTTAAAGAAAGATGGAGACTTTACCTCTTTCATGTTTACATGGATGGAGCTGGAACATATTCTTCTTAGCAAAGTATCTCAGGAATGGAAGAAAAAGTATCCCATGTACTCAGCCCTACTATGAAGTTAAACTATAGCCTTCACATGAAGGCTATAACCCAACTATACCACAAGACTATGGGGAAAGGGCCAAGGAAGGGGAAGGGAGGGGGGAGGTTTAGGGGGAGGGAGGATAATGGGTCAGGCCACATCTATGGTGCATATTTTTATCTATAAAAAAAATTAAAAAAATAAAAATAAAAAAGTAACCATTTTCAGCGCTGGCGCGGGTATAGGAAGAAGATTGCTACATCCTGAGAGTATAAACTGGTAAGCCTTCGTAAAAGCCAGCATGTCCGTATTGATCAAGGCCTCTTTAAGATACAGATTTTTTCTGATCACACAAGCCCATGTTTAGGAACTATAAATAGAATTTGTATAAGAATGATGCAAAAAGCAGAGATTTGATGAAATAAACAACACTGATATATAGAAAGCAGCTACTACAAATAAAGTTGTTAAAAAAAAAATTTAAAAACATAGAACGATATTCATGATCAATTTAAAAGTAAGGCGCAAGCAGCATGAAGAGATAGCAGATTTAAATATGCTAAACACACACACACATGCACATACGTAGACATAATACAGGGCATGACTGGAGGGCATCGTGAGCTGGGTGGTAGAATTATGGAGTGTGTTTTGGTTTTTGAAGTTATTGTAACTAAATCATTTTTATAATAGTAATGGAGCATATTATTTGAGTGTTTCATAGGCTTTATCTCACTTAATATTTTATGAAAAACTCAGGGCAGGTAATCTCCACATTTAACAGGAAGGGGAAGTAAAGCTGAGAGAGGAGGTCACTTATCTCAACAGTAGGTTACGAGGCCATGGCTTCCATCCATGCACTGTCCCCAAGCTGGTGACCACACTACTCTGTGGCTGTGAGATTACCAGCTGTGTGTGAGTCACGGCAGAAACATGGCTGGGATCAAAGTCTGAAGTGAGATAGATACAGTAGCACCTCCACAGCTGACCACCTTCCTACACTGACCACCTCAAGTTGACCTCATTTTCACAGACTGGACATGCACCACATGTGCATATCAGTACAGCAGGCCTAGTCCCTCACATTGACCCCTCTGTATGCTGACCAGCGTGTGACAGTCCCGTGATGGTCACCTCACAGAGATTCTGCTGTACTGATGATTCCGAGGTACCATCTAACCAAAGAGATGTGTATACATTTGTGGGCATATGATGTCCTTTTCATTTATTTGTGGAGGCACTGGTGGCAATAAGAAATAGAAAAGAACAAATCTACTTTCCTATGTTTTCATTTAGTGTGTAATGTGGGGAAAGCGGTTCTGAGATTAAGGCCCAGAGGGGTCAGCCCTTCCTTTAAGAATGGGCACTACCCATTGGCTTTCTTTTTGGTCTGGGTGCCCAGGCATTATTGCTTCACCTCACCCCAATTACTCGTGTCCTTGACACAGGTGCCTGCATCAGAAAATGGGAGCATGAGAAAAAAAAAGGTCAATCCCTTGCGGTTGCCATATTCTTAGCATCTCATATTTAGGAATAAAGAGATTCAGGATGGGAAGTCTTTCCAATGAAGATGGGGCTCCAGGTTGTGCCAATTCTTAGTAACCATGGAGAGGACTGTGCCGTACTGAGGATACTTTTGTGCACACCAGATGGGGATGAAATCTGATCGATATTCTCTAGCCCATATTCAAGGGAAAATAACAAGATTAAGTCTGAAAATTACTTTTTGTAACTCAGTAGGTGCTTCAGCATTGAAACTGTTCCAACCTATAAAGACCTGCTGGCCTTTGTAGCTAAGAAGGCAGAGAGCAGCAGGCTTCCCCCAGCTGCCCCTGTGGGTTCAAACAACACGGCCCCCATGCAGATGAACTTCTAGTAATTCAGAACTGACTTCTCAGAATCACAGCCACAGGCAGAGCAAGCAGATGGCAGCTGGGGAGGAACACGGCTCTGAAAGGCAGCCGGGCATCGTCTCCAAAACAGAGAATCAAATACCAACGCTTCCACAGCCAGGAGTTACTGTGGTCGTTCAGGAGTCTGGGTGTATCCACACTGGAACACAGCCCCACACACGTCGATTTCTCTCCCAGGCTCACACACGCGCTGCAGTACCGTAAGCCAAGTGATCCTAAAATGACAGTCCTATTCAACAAACCGTTTAGCGATCTCCTACAACATACACAGCAGCTCACTACGGATGATTTTCCTGGCTTCAAATTATCTTTTTAATTCAAAAATGAAAACTATATTGTTTTGATGCACTTATTATCAAGCTTATATGTATGTTGGGCACTTAAAATTGATTTTTAAAAATTCAATACAAGAAGCAATACAAGAAATGCTAAAATATAATAGTTACTAAATATGCTTATTCTAAAATCACACCATACTGTGATCCTTAAACATACACCATTCCTAACTGATTTACAAGTAGAACGAGTTTGAATGGAATGAATTTCTAGAAATGAACCAATTTAACCTAAATTCCTTAGCTAGAAAACATCATGAGTAATTGAAAGTTTACATGAGAGCCCAAGAATACAATAAAATTATTTTATTGTATTCATGTGAAATCGAAGCCCGTAACCTTTATGAAAAGGTTTGCATGTCATTACTCACCAACTGGCAGCCTTCTAAGGAGCTGACCAGCTGAGCATTCTGACAGGAGAGGATTGAACCAGCCAAATTCAGCATCACACACACTGCAGAAAGCAGCATGAAAAAGGTTATCTGGAAACAAACCAAACAAAAAATTGGTTATTCACTTGGAGATGCTAGAAGGAAAATTGACTTAGCTTTACAACAGTGTTCAGTTGATCCAATAATTACAGAGGTAATATGTATGTGCTTTAAAGGAAATGGTAGGTTATTAGGTTATTTCTCAAAATTCCTAAGTCCTAGTACCTTCAATAAAAAAGTGAAATCTGTGAAAAGCCATAGCCATGATTTTCTTTAAAACCTATTATGATAAAATATGGAAGAAGCTAAGCTTGAAAAGATCATGCACTGTATACTCTTAACAGCAACAAGTTGTAAATTTTAAGGAAAATCAAGTGAAAGAAGTCTACTTACTAAAATATTTGCCTTTAAGTTTGTTTCTTTTAATTTTTGTTACAGAAAATGTCATACGCATGTAAAACCAGAGAAAGCCGGATAATGGCGCTCCATGTACCCACCACCCAACTTCGATAATCAATCCACTCTGGCCAACTGGGTTTCATTAATAGCTCCTCCCCTCCAGACTATTCCTCAGCAAATACCAGCTATCATATAAATTCATCCTTAAATATTTCAGTGTGTATTTCTAAAGTAATTAAGATACTCTCTGAAAACATAACCAAAATACTTTATTCACATCTATTATCATGAAAAATTCATTAATATCATCAAATATTCAGAATTTGCATTTCTCCAATTGTCTCCATTTTTTTTTCACACTTTGAATCAGGCCATGCAGAACACAAATTCTATAGAGTGCCACTGTACGTCTGCGCCATGGGTCTCTCCCCTATTGTTTTGATTTTCCTTAAAATTTGCTGGAAAAAAACAGTTCATTTGTCCTATAGAGAGTCCCACAGCCTAAACGTTCTGATTATAGTCTTCTGTAATTTAATCTTTCACTAGCCTCTGCATTTCTTGTAATTTGGTAGTTAGAGCCAGAGGTTTGACTAAATTCAGACTAATAACAGGTGATTATATTCTCTCTTTGCGATTTTATCCGCCATTTTTGATGACTGCTTAGATTTGTTCATTTATCAGAGTTTCCAAAATAGTGCCAGCCTAACTCCATTATTTTTTTTTCAAACTGCAAGTTGTAAGAAAACTGAGAATAATGCGGATGATTCTTGACAATACAAACATTAATGAATTTTGTATAGTGGAATGTAACTGCTCTTTGCCTCATGGGTTTGACCACTTTTACATCTATCTGTAGATTTATTTCTGCATTTTTTTTGTTGTTGTTGTTTGTTTGCAGTTTTTGCCCAGGGCTGGGCTTGAACCTGCCACCTCCTGCATATGGGGCAGGTGCCCTACTCCTTTGAGCCACAGGTGCCACCCTATTTCTGCATTCTTTATTGCCTATGTGTACAGTATTTGGAGTTTCCTTTAAACTGCTGGTAACATCTTACTGGATCCCTCATTCAATAATGAGTTAAATATAATCTTCGATATTTTTATTTTTTAAAATGGTCCTAGCATTTAAAAATTTTTTTTCTAGCATCCTCCAAAGTTAACTGACGAGGTATCGTTGTGTTTGTCTGGAGGAAGTGTGAGCCATTATGCACTCACCACATTTGATGTGTTTTCAATAACTGGCATTGTTAGCCACAGGAAGTCTACTCAAGTTGAAGTTGGGTGCTTTCAACACAACTCCAGTAGACTTTGATACCTTTCCTGTTTTCTGGTAGGACAAGATGCTCCAGGATCATCCTACATGTTTTCTGCCCAAGATCCGCAATCAGCAATTTCTCTGGTAGGTGCAGGTTCCTTTCAACAGGAAGGGTATTTAGATACCACAGTTTTTGTGCCAGAGGTGGTCTTTGCTACTTGGAGGATCATATATCTACCAGTGCACAATGATAATTTCTGATTTAAATTCAAAACTATGAGCTTTCTAACTTAACTACATCAATTTTGTATCTATATCTCCTTCCAGCCATGCCAAAAACTTTGTTTCTCAATATAATCATCTATTGGATTTAATTCCCCAACACACACAATACTCTCAAAATAACAATGACAACATGACTACCAAAAATATGACCACTGAAAACAATTTGGCTGGGTGTGGTGCCTCACATCTGTAATCCTAACACTCCAGGAGGCAAAAGTTAGAGGACTCTTATGGCCAGGACGTTGAAACCAGCCTGGGCAACTCCATTTCCACAGAAAATTTTTAAAAGCAGTAGGGCGTGGTGAGATGTGCCTGTAGTCTCAGCCTAGGAGTTCAAGTTTCTCGTGAGCTATGATTCACCACTGTACTCTGGCCTGGGTAACAGATAGAGACCCTGTTTTTAAAAAATAAAAATAAAGAGGAAACGTTTAAGAGTTATATTTCTTTTTATCCTTAAGAGTCCTTCTACCAGAAATCAATAATCCAGTCAATGGTGTTTTAAATTCATGTGGTTCCTTTCGACTACTGATCAGGAACCCAGATTCATTAATTTTATTTCATTTTTTATCGTTTCAGAATCGTTTCTAAAATTGAGTTTCATTTATAATTATATAAAATGATTCCAAACTCAAGTCCATAAAAGTAGTTTCAAATAAGCCTTCACTCTATTTCCTCCCTTCTCTAATAGACTTTATTTTTTAATTGTGTATCTTATCCTTCCATTTTTTGATCTTTAGTAAAGACAAATAGTAGCATAATACACAAATTTTCTCCTACTTTTTTTGCAATTATATAGTGAAGACCACTCAATATGAATACAGAGAAATAGTCCTTATTCTCTTTTATGATTATCTGTTATTTCATCGCACAGATGTACCAGTTCATGAAACTAGGTCTCTATTGATGGACATTTAGGTTGTTTTTAGTCTTTTTCTATTTATTATCGATAGTTGTACAATAAATATATATCTTCTTATGTTTGCCAGGAGGGCTTTGGGATATATGCTTAGAAGTGAAATTCTTAGAGGTTCTGGATCCAAAGACAAATACATACTTAATTTTGCTAGATATTACCAAATTCCCCATCATAGGGAATTTTCATTCCTACTAGCAATGTATGCGACTAATAAGGTCTTGATATTTCTATTAATGGCTAAAAAAAAGTTTTAGCTAAATTAAATTTAGAAAAAATTGGTATTACCATTCTTTACCATATTAATTTCTCTTCCAAATATAGCAAAATGGTTTTCCTTAAAAATGTACACATAGGAGAGAAAACAAAAGAGGATATTTTGTTTATTTAGAAATAGTTTAAGCTTCTAATATCAGTAATATTTTAGCTATGGTTTTAATAACTTAGAGTTTTATAGCAACCTGTGGGCAAAGCTGGCTACAGAAGGGGTCAGTATTAATTTTTTGTGTTACAATTTATAACACTACCCAAATATCATTAAAATGATGTGTAAAATAGCCTGCACAGTTTTGAAACTGAGCTCAAAAAATAATTGCTGGAAATATTAAGAGAGAAAACATACAAAGATGCCGAGAAGAGATTATTCTGAGACACAGAATTGCACAGCAACACAGATGGGGCCAAGAAGTCAAGGGGGTAATAGACGTAAGATCTTTGTGCATATTTACCAGTACTTAAAAAAACTGTGGTAACATATACATAACAAAAAATTTACTTTTTTCTGATTCCTATAGTAAAATACATATAAAGTTACATTAACCGTGATAACCATCTTTAAGAGGAAAGGCATTAAGTACATTCACACTGTTATGGAACCATCACTACTATTCATCTCCACAAAATTTTTTCCTCTTCTCAAACTGAAACTCTGTACCCATTAAACAATCAGCTCCTCATTCCTCCCTCTTCCCAGCCCTGGGCAACCACCATTATACCTGTCTCTTTGCACTGACAGCTGTAAGTGTGTTACACTAGTGGAATCATACAGTGTTTTCCCTTTTGTGACTGGATTATTTAGCACGATGTCTGCAATGTTCATCCACATTGTGTCAATTTATTTTAAAGCTGAATAATATTCCATTCTTTCAGAAATTGGTCCTGGCAATGAAACAACTTTTTTGAGTGTGCAAGATTCTGTTCGAATCAACTATTTCATAACTCTGGAATTTGTCAAATACTTGCAGCATCTGGGGGAGAATCTGATGAAGAAAGAGGCTGGCATTAAGAAAATCTGTCAGATCCCTGGCTGACCACAGAGATAATGGAACAGAGACTTTAGTGATCACACACAACAAAGAATAAAGTCTTTCTAAAAATAGTTTAGAAAAATCACTAAACAGAAGGATGACTATGGCCTCTTAAAAAGGAAATGAAAAATCCATGAGGTGGGCAGATAATCTGATCTCTAGGGTAACCACATTACAATATTCAAAATGTCCTAAACGAGACAAAAAATTGTAAAACGTACAAGCATACAAATAAACAGAAAGATATAGCCTAGTCACAGGAGAAGAAAAGAAAGTGACAGAAACTATCCCTGAGAAAGCTCAGACAGGGACTTAACTAAGACAAAACTTTAAAGTAACTGTCTTAAATATGCTCAACATGCTGAGGGAAACCATGGGCAAAGAACTAAAGGAGATGCAGAGAATGATACATAACTACGTAGGGAATGTCAATAAAGAGATGTGAGCATAAAAAGGAAACATGTTCTGGCTCGGCGCCTGTAGCACAGTGGTTATGGCGCCAGCCACATACACCAAGCCTGGCAGGTTCGAACCCAGCCCGGGCCAGCTAAACAACAATGACAATAGCAACAAAAAATAGCTGGGCCTTGTGGCAGGAGCCTGTAGTTCCAGCTACTCGGGAGGCTAAGGCAAGAGAATCACTTAAGCCCAAGAGTTTGAGGTTGCTGTGAAGCCACAGTACTCTACCCAGGGCGACATAGTAAGACTGTCTAAAAAAAAGAAAAAAGGAAACATGTTCTGTAGGTGAAAAGTACAGCAGCTGAAATTAGGCACAAGAGGAATTCAACCACATAGGTGTGAGCAGTCAGAAGAACCAATGAATTTGATGACAGGGCAATTGAAATTAGCAGGTCTGAGGAACAAAAAGGAAAAAGAATGAAGAAAAATGAACATATCCCAAGAGACATGTGGAAAACCACCATGTAGGAAATATATATGATGGGAGTCCCTGAATGAGTATAGAAAGAGGTGGAAAAGGTATCTGCAGAAATGAAGGCTGAAAACTTCCAAATTTGATGAAAATCATGAGTCTACACACCTAAGATGCCCAAGGAACTCCTAGCATGAGAAACTCAAAATGGTCCATAACTAGACGCAATTATAGTCAAACTGTTAAAAGACAAAGACATGAAGAAAATTTTGAAAGTGGCAACAGAGACAAGATTCCTGATACATGAGGGATCCTCAAATAAATTAATAGCTAATTGCTAATCAGAAACCATGGAGGCTAGAGGCAGAGGGATGATGTATTTAAAGCACTAAAATGAAACTACCAGGAATTCTATATTCCACCAAACTACTCCTCAAAAATGAAGGAACAGCTAAGACATTCCCAGATAAAGAAGAGCTCGGGGACATATGACTAAGAGACCCGAGTAGCAGAAAATGCTGGAGGAAGTCCTGCAGGCTGAAAAGAAAGGATGCTAGACAGTAACTTAGACCCCTACAAAGAAATAAAGACCCTGGGCTAAAAAAAAAAAAAAAAGAATACAATAGGACATTGTATCCTCATTTATAAGTGACATATGTCTGTAATTTCTCCTTTATAATATATTTTCTCCAACATTAATATCAGGTGTACCCAGATCAAGTAGAATGATTTTGATGTATTTCTTCTTTTTCTATTGTCTATAAAATTTAGCATGATCTGTTTTTTGAAATTATCTTTTACTTTTATTTATAAATATTAGTTGTCTATTTTTTTGATACTTAAAAAAAATAAGAAGTTAACTGATGACTCCATACTGAATCTCAGAGTCAACGCATTCTATAATAGACATAGTCTTATTTGACAATGTGAATGTTACTTTCTTTGCATTATTATTATTATTGCTTAATATTTCAATGTAGCAATTGTTTGATTCCTTTTCTAAAAGTATTTATGTTCATTTGTTCTTTACGAGGTTTTTGTTTCTAGTCCTTATCTTAAACATTGTTATTGTTATTAAATTTTAAGTCTTTTTAATTTTGTGAAGGCAAAAAAAATAATAGAAACCTAATTAACACATGTATATGTAAAAATAAATTTTAAAAAAGAGCTACACAGGTAAATATAAAAGGGAGAATTCTGTTTTTTATTGTAACTCTTGGTTTCTTATATGATTTCAAAGACAAATACATTAAAAATTATAAATGAAGGTTAACAGGCACCCAATGTTTGAAGATTTAATATGTAACAATAACAACATGAAAAGGGAATGGAACTGATAGGAACACAGTTAATATATGCTACTTGGTATCAAGTCAACTAGAGTGTCAAAAATTTAGAATATTAATTGTAATCCCCATGGTAAACATTTAAAAATGACTAAAAAGTATACAGAAAAGGCAAAGAAGAAATGAAAATGGTACACAGGAATAAGTCAGTACAATACAAAAGAAATAATTACTGAAATAATTGGAAAAAAAGATGTAAAACACATAGAAAACATGACTACACTAATATCATCAATAGCGATATTAAGTCAAAAACTGTAAGAAACCATAACAGGGACATAATATATTAATTAAAGAGTTAATAAATATATAATGATTATAAATACACACACACCAAAACAGCGCTCCAAAATGTACGAACCAAACAGTGACAGAATTAAAGAGTGAGAGAGAGTTCTACAATAATAGTTGGACACTTCCATAGCCTATTACACTTTCAAGAAGGGAAAAAAATCTAAGTAGAATACAGAATATAAGTAAATAAGGATTAAAGAACCTGGACCCTCTGGCAGACAGAGGACATCCCAACAACTTCAGCAGATTATATATTATTACCCAGAATAGACCATGGACCATAGGTTGGGACATAAAGTCACTCTCAAGAAATTTTAAAGGATTAAAATAATATAAGGTGAATCCTCTAATGAAAGCAAATTAATACAAAATGGACTGGAAATCAAAAAGAGATGGAGAATTGGAAATATTATAAGAGCATGGAAATGGAACACTTCTAAACAACAAATGGATGGAAGATGTCACTAAGGAAATCAGGAAAAACCTTGGGACAAATGAATACAACACCTAAACTTCTGGGATCCAGGAAAAACAGTGAGTGCTTAAGGGGAAAAGGGCAAAAATAACAGAAATCAGAACAGAGATAAATGAAACATAGGGGGCAATAAATCAACAAAATAATCAACAGCAATAATCAACAAAACTAAAAGTTGATTAGCTGAAAATATCAGCAAACTGACAAACCTTGAGCGAGACTAAGCAAAAAAGGGAGAAGATACAACTAAAATCAGAAATGAAAAGATAGTCATATTGACATTACAGAAATTAAAAGGATTCTAACAGAATATTGTGAAAAACTGCACACCAACAAATGAGATGAACTGGAGATTAAATGGATAAATTTTTCATTCCCCTTTCGATCATATTCTAGCCAAGTCCTACTGATCCCTCTTCTCAACAAGGCCTCAACTTTGGCCTATAAAAACTTGACCAAAGTATTAACATGATTTCTAACAGTTCAAGGTCACATCTTAGGATGACCCTAGGTACACAAGTGCCTTTCCTGAGAAAACTCAAGTCTGCCAAAAGACTTCACGGTTTGTCTCAGCCTCTGTGGGAGGGTAGGAGCCTAATTTTGATCAGCACCAGTTAACAAACCCACACGGGTTTCACATAGAACAATCCCTACTTCCCACTTCTTGGAATATTTCACTTCCCTGACTCTAGTAACCACCTTCCAACTCACCCGCCTTTCTACTTCCTCATTGTTCCTTTAAAATGCCCAGTCATGTCTGTACAAGTCTAAGTTGAGTTCAGTTCATGCCAGGGTATTTTCTCTGTTATAGTATGTTACTGATTAGAATTTGTCTTTAACAACTTTAACCAGCCTTATCTCTGACAGAAACACACTAATTAATGAGAGTGACTCAAGAAGAAACTCTGAGTAGATCCTAATTATTAAGCTTCTGTCTGATTCAAAATATGCAAATATCCTTTCCCATCGTGTAGGTTGTCTATTTGCTTTGATTGTTGTCTCCTTAGCCATGCAGAAGCTTTTCAGTTTCACTAAGTCCCATTTGTTTATTTTTGTTGTTGTTGCAATTGCCACAGGAGTCTTCTTCATAAAGTATTTCCCCAGGGTGATAGCTTCAAGTGTTTTCCCCATGCTTTCTTGGAGGATTTTTATTGTTTCGTGCCTTAGATTTAGGTCTGTTATCCATCTTGAATTGATTTTTGTGAGTGGAGAAAGGTGTGGGTCCAGTTTCAGTCTTACAGGTGGATGTCCAGTTCTCTCTGCATCATTTACTGAATAGGGAGTCTTTCCCCCAGTGTATGTCCTTGATTGGTTTATTGAAGATTAGGTGACTGCTAAGATGCTAACATCTTGAATATGTTAATCTTCATCTCCCTCTTTTCTATTGGGCTCCAGATGTCTATGTCTCTATTTTTGTGCTAATACCACGCTGTTTTAACCACTATGACCTTGTAGTACAGCCTAAAGTCTGGTAGGCTGATGTCCCCGGCTTTGTTTTTTAGAGCTAACAATCCCATATATCAATGGGGAAGAGAGATGAATAGAACCTTCTCTAAAGAAGACAAATGAGGGGTGGTACCTGTGGTTCAACGGAGTAGGGCACTGGCCTCATATGCCGGAGGTGGTGGATTCAAACCCAGCCCTGGCTAAAAACTGCAAAAAAAAAAAAAAAAAAAAAAAAAAAAAAAAAAATGTTTGGAAACCAGAGTTTTTTTACTTAAGATGTAAATGGACTTGGGTCCTTGGGATAATTAACCTGCTCCTAGATATATAAACTCATTATCCTTATGCATTTTATTCATTTTTTTCAAAAAAACAAATTTAAAACATTTTTCCTTCTTTAGTTTCTCATCTTTCCTTGATTTATAATTTCATTTTTTCAGATTTTTGGGGTTTTTTTGTCTGAGACAGAGTCTTAATCATTGCAGCCTCCAACTCCTGGGGTCAAGGGATCCTCCTGCCTCAGCCTCCCCTGTAGCTACAGTTATAGGCACCCACCACCACACCTAGCTAATGGTTTCTTACTTTATTATTTCCTTCCTTTCTGCTTTAGGGGTTTGTTTTATTGCTCTAGGTGCCATCTCTCCTGTGAGACTCTGGTAATCTCCCCTTGTTCCTTCAGGCTTAGGAATAATAACATTTTCCCGCTTTTGCTACTCCTCAGGATAATTGCTTTGCGATCCCTTGTTGATTTCCCCGACTCCAAATATCAAAGACAATTTCTTGCCTATTTTTGAACTTTAAATGATTCCATTTATTCTAAAAATGTATGTATTATTTTGGGCCTAGCTTCTTTCACTCAACAATAGGTTTGTAAGATTTCATCTATACTAGCTCGGCACCTGTGGCTAAAGTGGCCAAGGCACCAGCCACATACATCTGAGCTGACAGGTTTGAATCCAGCCCGGGCCCACCAAACAATGACAGCTGCAACCAAAAAATAGCCGGATGTTGTGGCGGGCCCCCGTAGTTCCAGTACTTGGGAGGCTGAGGCAGGAGAATCACTTGAGCCCAGGAGTTGGAAGTTGCTGTGAGCTGTGATGTCACAGCACTCTACCCAAGGAGGCTCTGTCTCAAAAAAAAAAAAAAAGATTCATCTATACTGTTGCATAAAACAGTATTTTTTTCATGCTGCATAGTATTCCATTATTTATACATTCCATTATTTATACATTATTAACCTCTTGCCTATATACCTATGAATGAAACTTGGGGTCACAGGTATAACTTCAAATTTAGTAAATAATACCAAACTAATTTCTAGAGTGGGCTCGGCACCCATAGCACAGTGGTTACAGCACCAGCTACATACACTGAGGGTGGCGGGTTCAAAACCACCTTTTTTTTTGAGCCAACCACAACAAAAAAATAGTCAGCATTGTGGTGGGTGCCTGTAGTCCCAGCCACTTGGGAAGCTGAGGTAAGAGAATCACCCAAGCCCAAGAGTTTGAGGTTGCTGTGAGCTGTGATGCGACAGCACGCTACAAGGGCAACATAGTGAGACTCTGTCTCAAAAATAATAATAATTTCTAGAGTGATTGTACCCATTTAATATTCCACCAGCATTGTATGAGATATCATCATCTGTAGGATCTATAGTGATGTCTCCCTTTTTATTTCTTTTCTAGTTTTAGAGGAAAGGTCTTTCTTTGTTGACCAGGCTAGAGTGCATTAGCATGATCACAGCTTATTGTAACATCAGAATACTGGGCTCAAGAAATCCTCCTGCCTCAGCCTCCAAAGCAGCCAGGACAACAGGTGCATGCAACCATACCTAGATAATTTTTTAATTTTTTGTAGAAATGGATGTCACCATGTTGCCCAGGCTGGTCTCAAACTCCTGGGCATAAGCCATCCTCCATGTTCAGCCTCATAAGGCATTGAAATTATAGACATGAGCCACTATTCCAGACCCATTTTCATTTCTGACATTCCTTTTTTGGTGCTCTTTGTCCTTTTTGTCTTGATCAGACTTGAGAGAAGTTTACCTCTTTTTTTTTTTACCCCACAAAACCAGTTTTTGGTTTGTTGATCTCTTTTGCATTTGCTTTTGATGCATGTGTTTGCTTTTATTTCATTATTTTATCATTTTCATAATTTCTTTCCTTCTTTCAGGAAAGTTTAATCTATCTTCTACCCTTCTATTACTTTCTTCTATTTCTTTCTTTTGTTTGTTTATTTATTTATTTATTTATTTATTTTTGAGCCAGCAGGATCTCACTGTTTACCAGGTTGGACTCCAGCCTCAGCCTCCCAAGAAGCTGGGATCACAGGCACATGCCACTACACCTGGCTAATTTTTGTTTTTTAAGAGATGAGCTCTCACTATGTTCCTCAGCTTGGTCTCAAACTCCTGGCCTCGAGTAATCCTCCCACCTTGGCTTCTCAAAGTGCTAGGATTATAGGTATGAGCTGCTGTGCTGCCCACTACTACCTTCTTGAGATAGATGCTTAGTTTATTGATTTTCAGCCTTCTTTCTTTTCTAGCTTCTGCTAGCTGGACATTGTACATTTAAATACATGAATTTCTCAAAACATAGCTTTATCTGCATCTCATAAGTATGGACATTTAGCATTTTAACTTTCTTAAGTATTTTATTTTATAGGGATATACCTTAGACTATGAAAATATTCTATTTTACATCCAAATTTCATCACCTAGTTTTAACTTAAATCAATTATTACTATGACTTATTTTACAAATGATGATTTTCTCATTCCATCATTCTTTCTTCATTTGTCAGTTAATATTTTATGATGAGGTAAAGCTTTTCATTCTCCCTACTTTATTTATTCCTTCATCTATTTATATCAGTACAAAGACATGGGTTTCATTTTTCTCAGTGACCTACAATCCATTATTCGTTATTTATTTTGAAGGTCAAACTATTCCAGTTTTGGTTGGTGGCAGATCTTCCAAGTTGGCAGCTGGGCCTTTTTATACGTCTCCAAACTAATTTGAGCATTTCCTTACTTTCAGGCACAAAAAGGTATTTCAGGTCCATCTTGAATTTTTCCTTTCTAGCCCTGCAGTCAACCATTTTTATAAGGAGCCCTAGTCCTGCAGAGGGGAATGGTATTTATAAACCAAGATTTGGGTGTCAAGGATGTTTGCTGCTGCCACCGTGGCATTGATTCTAAGCAGCAGTCTCTGCAGATAGAACTGGGAAATGCCTGCACGACTATGTGCAGACACATACACATTTTGATTTATTTCTAGAATTTATTTGAGCATTAAAAGCCATGAATTCACTCTGATACTTCCAGTTCCAAACTACACTAGAGGACTTAGTCTTCTCTGTGTCCATGTCTGTAACTAACTGGGCTCACTTTACTCTCAGTATGTTTCCTTGTTTGCTTCTTCCTCCTGCTGCAGCTAACCTCACAGCCATGCAGGCCATTGTTCTTGTTCTTAGAAATGGATGCATCCAGCAATTCCTTGCAAGCAAAATGGCCATACCAAAGGGGAAGAAAAGAGAAGCTCCATCCCTTAGTTGTTATTTTCATTCTTATGTTTTGTATGTGTCTCTCATAGTTGGTTTGTTTTTTTTTTGAGACAGAGTCTCACTTTATTGCCCTTGATAGAGTGCTGTAGCATCATAGCTCATGGCAACCTCAAACTTTTGAGCTCAAGTGATCCTCTTGCCTCAATTTTTTACTTTTAGTAGAGATGGGGGTCTCGCTCTTGCTCAGGCTGGTCTCGAACTCCCAAGCTCAAGTGATCCACCCACCTCAGCCTCCCAGAGTGCTAGGATGACAGGCATGAGCCACCGTGCCCACCTCTCATAATTTTTTTTTTCTTTTTTTGGGAGACAGTCTCACTATGTCGCCCTGGGTAGAGTGCTGTGGCATCACAGCTCACAACAACCTCACACTCTTGGGCTTAAGTGATTCTCTTGCCTCAGCCTCCCAAGTAGCTGGGACTACAGGTGTCTGCCACAGCACCTGGCTATTTTTTGTTGCAGTTGTCATTGTTTAGCTGGCCTGGGCCGTGTTTGAACCTGCCACCTCAGTGCATGTGGCTGGCGCTGTAACCACTGTGCTATGGGCACTGAGACTCAGTTTTTTTCTTAACCAGTCTAACAATGTTTACCTTTTAATTTGGGCATTTAGCCTCTTTACATTTAATTTAAATATTGGATATGTTTGGATTCTATTTTTATTTTAGTGCTTAACCTACTGATTACATAAAGTCAATATTAATTGGTATTATCTTTCTGGAGGGTATAAAAGCCCTAGAACTCTATTAACTGCCCTCCTAACTTATATGCCTTTTTTTTTTTCTTTTTTTTTGAGACAGAGCCTCAAACTGTCGCCCTGGTAGAGTGCCGTTGCATCACAGCTCACAGCAACCTCCAACTCCTGGGCTTAAGCGATTCTCTTGCCTCAGCCTCCCAAGTAGCTGGGACTATAGGCACCCACCACAACACCCGGCTATTTTTTGGTTGTAGTTGCCATTGTTTGGCAGGCCTGGACTGGATTCGAACCCACCAGCTTTAGCCGCTTGAGCTACAGGCACCGAGCCTAATATGCCATTTTTATTGTGTCATTATAATCTATATTTACAGTTTAAACATATCAAGACATTATAATAGTTTTACAAAGTCCACATTAGTCTATATTAATTCAGTGTTACCTACATATTTTAAGTTTTCCTGCATTTTTGAGCCTTACTCTGAAATTATTTCCCTTCCTCTGGAAAAACACACTATATCATTTCCTTCAATATAGGGCTGCTGTAAATGACTACCTTCTCTATTTTTGTCTGAAAAAGCCTTATGTCACCTTCCTTTTATAAGGATGTTTGCTGAGTATAGAATTCTAGTAGGCAATGACTTTCTTTCAGTGCTTTGAGTACTCTGTATCTGTGGATTCCGCATCAGTAGATTCAACTAATTGTGGATTGAAAATATGGAAAAAAACTGGCTCGGCGCCTGTAGTTCAAGCAGGTAGGATGCCAGCCACATGCACCAGAGCCGGTGGGTTCAAATTCAGGCCGGGCCCGCCAAACAACAATGATAATAAGTACAACCAAAAAAAAAAAAAAAATAGTCGCATGTTGTGGCAGGTGCCTATAGTCCCAGCTACTTGGGAGGCTGAGGCAAGAGAATCACTTAAGCCCAAGAGTTTGAGGTTGCTGTGAGCTGTGACACCATGGCACTCTACCCAGGGCGACAGCTGGAGACTCTGTCTCAAAAAAAAGAAAAAGAAATATTTGAAAAAACTAAAACTAAAAAATAATACAATAATTAAAAATAATTCAAATAAATACTATAATATAGAATAACAACTATTTATATAACATTTATACTGTATTAGGCATTATAAGTAATCTAAAAATGATTAAGTATATGGGAGAGCTAGGCATTGGGAGTGCACACCTATAGTCCCAGCTACTCAGGAGGCTGAGGCAGGAGGGTCACTTGAGCTTAAGAGTTTGAGACCAGCCTGGGCAGCATAGTGATATCCCATTTCTGCATAAATAAATTAATAAAGTATACTATTCACTGTCTCCTGCTTTGCATTGTTTCTACTGAGAAGTCAGCTATTGATCTACTTAGTCTTCCCTTAAAGGTAAACTGCACTTTTCTCTTGGCTGCTTTTACAGTTTTGTCTTTGGTTTTTAGCCATTTTTCTATGGTGTGCATAGGTATACTTTTCTTTTAGTCATGTTTGGAATTCATAAGGCTCCTTTAATGTATTTAACTGTGGTCCAATGATTTTTATCAGTTTTAGAAAATTCTTGGCCATTCTCTCCAAAACATTGCTTCTGCTAGCTGGACATTGTACAGGTGCCTGTAGTCCCAGCTACTCAGGAGGCTGAGGCAGGAGGATCTCTTGAGCCCAAGATTTTTAGGTTGCTATGATGACCCCACAGCACTTTACCCAGAGCAACAGAGTGAGACTTTGTCTCAAAAAAAAAAAAAAAAAAAATATATATATATATATATATAATATATATATATTATATATATATACACACACACACATACATACATACATACATACATACATATTGCTTCTGCCCCAGTCTTGCCCTCCCTTGTAGCCTGAAAATAGGTGGACATGTGAGTTAGACCTTCTCATAGAATTTCTATGTCTCTGTTGGGAAAGGCAGTCTACCATGGGCCCTAAGCATGTCCTTGCTAAGTGTGCCAACTTCAAGGCTTATCATCCCCCATAAGCAGGTCCTGTAGCTAGTCACACAGGCAATCAAATAGGTCAAGGTACCCAGAGTGTGACTCCTGTGCAACTGCCCATCCCTGGGGAAGGAGCACAGGTTACTTCACTGCTTGCTAAAAAGGTGCTTGGCCCTTGGCCCTCAGTTCCTCAGCAGTGGTGCAACCCACAGCATGCATAGCCTCCATATGTGCCCCCAACATCACCCCAGGTGGCCTAGAGGTATATGTTTATATGTGGAGGAGAGTGGGCCATGGAATTCTTTCCATTAGGGATGGGGGTTGCTTTCTGGCCCGGCTCCATCCTCTGTAATTAGTAACAATTACATTATGTTTCCTGTGCTAGGTTCCCAGGTAAAGAGAGAAGGTGGCACAACCAGGATATTTGTCCCATGTAGCATATGAATCCTGTTTCTTGTCAACAAAGACTATGATCTAGAGATAATAATTAGAAACCTAGTCTTTAGGCAGGGTTCAGTGGCTCACACTTTGTAATACTAGCATTCTGGGAAGCCAAGGCAGGAGGATCCCTGAGCTCAGGAGTTTGAGACCAGCCTGACCAAGAGTGAGATTGCATCTTTACTTAAAAAAAAAAAAAAAAAAAAAAGGAAAGAAAGAAAAATTAGCCAGGGATCATGGTGGACTGGTCCAACTACTCAGAAGGCTGAGGCAGGAGGATTACTTGAGCCCAGGAATTTGAGGTTGCTGTGAGTCATGACACCACTGCACTCTAGCATGGGCACGAGAGCAAAAGCATGTCTGAAATGAAAAGAAAAGGGCGCAGTGGCTCCTGCCTGTAATCCTAGGTGGATGGAATGCTTGAGCTCATGACTTTGAGACCAGTCTGAGCAAAAGAGAGACCCTGGTCTCTAAAAAATAGCTGGGCCTATGGCAGGTGCCTGTAGTCGCAGCTACTTGGGAGGCTGAGGCAAGAGGATCACTTGAGCCCAAGAGTTTAAGGTTGCTGTGGGCCATGACACCACAGCACTCTACCAACGACTACAAAGTGAGACTCTGTCAAAAAAGGAGGAGGAGGAGAAAGAAGGAGAAAGCAAAACAAAGCAAAGCAGTAAACCTGTCTTTTTACTTTAGCTAACATACCCAATGGCACAAGTCCTAAGATCAGCAGTTCAGTCTAAACCCTCTCACATGGTTGTAATGAACATGAGTCTGGCTTTATACTATATCCTGAATGAAGGGGAGGAGCATGTATGTTGCCATCATGTCCTGTCATATTGCAATTAATACCATAGTTCAGGCACAACCGTCCAGCTGTGTCACAAAAAAGGAAGCTAAAGTGTTATCTGAAACAATACCCACTGTTCCCCTGACTCCCAGCTGTCTGAGTCAGGTATCCCAGGTTGCATGAATGAGATTAATAATGCAGGTTGGTGTCTTGCAGCTCCAATTGTGTGTTGGATGAGAAAAATGGAATGCATTTGTTCCCAGCCTAGTCAGTGGGCCTAATCTGAGTTTCAGACAGGGAGGCATATTTGTGTGAAAATATGAATTCATAAAAAAAAAAAAACCTGTGTAGGGCTGAGGGGTATATGGTGCATATCCTAGCTGAGATAAACTAAACTACATGATAGGCAATAGTTTCTGCAGCTTATCACAAAGTGATTAAGTGGGTCACTAAAGGGACAAGTGACTACATGCATATATTCGCTTTCCAGAGGACTGGTTTGTTGAGTGCTACAAAACTGTTCTGAGGCCTTGGCTCAGTTACTGCTGTGTCACAAGTCATTCCTCTGAGCCCACCGTATTACCCCTCTAAGACTTGGAGGCAAGGGGAGTGGGCCTACTGCACTAACATCCTGCTATTTGCTGAGCTCTAACAACCTGCCTTGCTCCAGCCCACCAAGTCTTGCTGCTTACTTTCAGCACCTGTGGAGCTGTGGGAGGCTTATTATTTGCCATCCTTTATGACATTAGATAGTCTTTTCCTGACCATCTCTTACTATTTTGTATTTTCCATAACTTTGTCTCTCTGTGCTTCATCTGGTATTTTCATTTTTTTTTTTTTTTTTTTTCTTTTTTGGGAAATAATATCACACTGTCGCCCTGGGCAGAGTGCCGTGGCATCATAGCTCACAGCAACCTCAAACTCTTGGGCTCAAGTGATCCTCTTGCCTCAGCCTCCCTAGTAGCTGGGACTACAGGGGCCCACCAAAACACTCAGGTAGTTTTTCTACTTTTAGTGGAGACAGGGGTCTTGCTCTTGCTCAGGCTGGTCTATAAACTCCTGAGCTCAAGTAATCCACTGCCCCTGGCCTCCTGGAGTGTTAGGATTATAGGCACGAGCCACTGCATCTAGCCTATAGGAAGTTATTTAAAGACGTGTCTATAACTCCAATATCTGAGGGCCTATTTTTCTACTCTATTGGTTCTATTGCTTTTGTTCATGTTAACCTGTCTCCTCATGTGCATGGGCAGAAAGTGCATTTGCCAAATTCCTTGTAGCAACTATTTTTTACCCAAGGTGGTGGTATCTTCCTCCAGAGAATAAGTCCAGAGAGGACTTACTTTTGCTTCTGCCAGCCACCTTGAAGGACTTGCAATCTGGGATCCCCTTTTATAATTTCAGGGATTAAGACAATATGAAGCTGAGGCTCATTCTTGTGAGCATCTGTCTACTGCCCATTTGTCTATACATATTCCTAATTTGGTCTTTCAGTGTCCTAACTCAAAACAAGGAGGGTTCAATGCAGGTCAAGCAGGGAAGCTTCCTTAATTATTCTTGACTTTGAACCCTGTTCACCTGCAAATCCATGAAGGTACTAGTCAGCTGATCCCTTAGGGGAAAACGGCTCACATCCTTGAGCCTCTATACACCCAAGAGTCTTGGTCCAGTTGGTCGTTCTTCACTCACGTATTAGCACCCCGCTGCCTTTTTGTCTCATTTTGTCGCCCTCAGTAGAGTGACATAGCATCATAGCTCACAGCAACCTCAAACTCCTGGACTCAAGTGATTCTCTTGTCTCAGCCTCCTGAGTAGTGGGGACTACAGATCCCCGCCACAACACCCAGCTATTTGTAGAAACAGAGTCTTGCTCTTGCTCAGCCTGGTCTTGAACCCATGAGTTTAGGCAATCCACCTGCCTCTGCCTCCCAGAGTGCTAGGATTACAGGCGTGGGCCACTGCACTTGGCCTCAGCCCACTGCCTTTATGTTAATTGTCTATTGCTAAGTAACAAATTACAGTATTGCCCCCAGAATCCAAATGTCCCAGAACTCGAACAACTTGGAATCTGAACAAAACAATCAGGCAAATTTTGCCCAAAATCCAAACACTGCTTTGGAATCCAAATGCCCAGCATGTTGTTCATGTGTTTTTGTGCCTATGTTTCCCTACCTCGTGGGCCACCCGTATGTGGGAATACATTGGCTGAAACCCCACAGGCCTTTCAAAAGCCAGAGTAAAGCCTGCAGGTGGGCCACCCCTGTAGTCCTAATTGAGGAGAAAGGAGTCTGAAGGTGCCCAGTTAGGGGAATATCTATGTGACTATCTCTGCATGGGGAAATCAGCAGTGCAGGCAGCTGAGACCATCAACTAGTAGCTTAGGCTACAGAAGCTTAGCTGTCTGTCTGAGGAGATGAGACTTTCTCTATCCCATCTCTCTTCTCATTGCACTGTTATGTGGCCTCTTCAGATGTTCCATTACCCCATGTCCCGGTTTACCCTTTACCCAACCTTCTTGGGAGCTGTAATCTCCCCTCTCTCATTTTTAACCTTGAATGCTGACTACTGACTGCTGTGTATCCTTGCTATGTTCCCAATAAAAAGAAATTCTGGGAAACAGGACAGGTACTGCATTGTTCTCAAGCTGCCACCAGGCACATGAAACAGTGTATGCCCTTACAGATTTCTGGCTTTATGCATGAAGTTTGGGGTAAGTTTCTAGCTCTCCTCAGTGCCATCTCCATTGCTGGCCACTGTCCCAGGTTGGGATCCACTAGACACCCCAAACCCATGCACTTTGTCATTCAGTTCCTTGTCAGAAGTTGTGGTGAAAGCATCTTATGTGATTTTTGCTGCTAATTTTAGGCTTTTGCGCCTGCTTTGTGTTTTTTTACATATAACAATTCAATGTATTCACCATGAGTCCTAAAAACTGTAATGAGGAAAATAAGAGTAAGAAGAAAGCTGATAGAGCTACAGCTGAAGTTAAGAAAGATCTTACCACTAAGCATGAAAGTGGTACACGTATGGCTGATCTTGATTCTATGTTTGGGATGCCTAAATTGACTGTCTGTATGACTTTGAAAAATAAAGAAGCTATCAAAGCAGCCTATGTGGTAAAAGGGGTTACAATATTGATATCTGGGAGATCAGAAAGTATGGAAAAATTCCTCTTAGTTTGGATTAATGAAAACCAGCTGGCTGGTGATGTGATTTCTGAGATGATAATTTGTGAGAAAGTCAAAGTCCTCCACAATGATTTAGTGAAAGGCATGCCTGATACTAGTGCTCAAAAGGAGTTTAAAGCCAGTAGGGGTGGTTCAAGAACTTTAAGGGATCGGCGCCTGTGGCTCAAGCAGCTAAAGCGCCAGCCACATACACCTGAGCTGGCAGGTTCGAATCCAGCCCAGGCCTGCCAAACAATGATGGCTGCAATCAAAAAATAGCCGGGCATTGTGGTAGGCGCCTGTAGTCCCAGTTACTTGGGAGGCGGAGACAGGAGAGTTGCTTAAGCCCAGGAGTAGGAGGTTGCTGTGAGCTGTGATGCCATAGCACTCTACCCAGGGTGACAGCTTGAGGCTCTGTCTCAAAAAAAAGGAAGCACTAGAAAAGTTTGTAAAAGAGTTTAAAGAGTTTGTGAACAGTGAGGGATATGTTTCGAGTCAAGTATTCAATTGTCATGAAACAGGCCTTTATATTTTTAGGTTTTTATATTTTTAATTTTATTAATTTATATTTTTATTCAAATATTATTTGTTAATATTTTACCTTAAAATTCAGTGTACTTACTTTTAAAATCATTTTGAAAATTTGAGTTCGTGGGATTCAGGAACAGATTAATCCATTATTTCAGTTTCCATTATTTTAAAGGGGAAAAATTGTCTTAGAACTCAAATTATTTGGAACTCAAACGGGGTTCTGGAAAGGATTGGTTTGGATTCCAAGGTATTACTGTACTACCATATTTAGCAGCTTCATAACAATTATTATCTTACACAGAGTCTGAGCCTCAGGACTCAGGAATGCTCAGCTGGGTGGTCTGGGTCAGGGTCTTCAACTGGGGTTGCAGCCATCTGAAGGTTTCACTGGCCCCAAGGGGCTGGTTCTAGGTGACACACTCATGCCCAGCAAGACAGTGCTGGTTATCAATGAGAGGCTGCAGTGTCTTCTCCTCCAGGGCTCACCACAGGGTAGCTGGCTTCCCTCCAGTGAGGAATCCCAGAGAGAGCAAGGAAGAAACCCCAGTGCCTTTAATGACACAGTTGCTCACCTTTACTGTCCCTTTATTCCATTCAATAGAACCAACTCATGATGCCCAGTTCACACACAAGGGATGGGAAGTAGGCCCCCCCCTCTTGAAAAGAGGAGTAGCCATGAATTTATGGACATATTTGAAACCCACCCCAGCTGACAAGTAAGATGATTTTTAATTTATTTTGCCTGGCTTTTCTGGTTGTCCTCAGGAACCAGATCAATCAGGATTACCCAGTCTATTGTCACCTGAAATATGTCCATAGTATGTCCATGCAGTGAGCTAAGAAGTCCATAAATCTATTTTTATTCTAGAAATACAAATTACTTGTTTTGTTTTTGTGTTGATTCTTACATACTTTACATCAATAAATATGCCAGGTTCTTCAGACTTTAGCAATAAAAGGTATTCTGGCTGTAATTTATTGTTACTGCTATTCTTTCCTCTTTCTCCCACAAAGTGAGATTCATATTTAACAAATTTCAAAGAAACATTAAGAAATGTATCCAAAAAGTTCTTTTGTCTTCATTTTGGTGTTGGCTTTGAATATTTTGTTATATATCTTTAATATATAAATATCAAAGCACATTCATCCTGCATAAGAGTTAAAAGGAGAGCTGGGCACAATGGCTCACGCATGTAATCCTAGCACTCTGGGAGGCCCAGGTGGGCAGATCCTTGAGCTCACAGCTTCCAGACCAACTTGAGCCAGATCAAGACCTTGTCTCTAAAAATGGCTGGGCATTCTGGCGGGCACCTGTAGTCCCAGCTACTTTGGAGGCTTAGGCAAGAGAATCACTTGAGCCCGAGTTTGAGCTATGAGCTATGATGCCACAGCACTCTACCAAAGGTGAAAGAGTCATATTCTGTCTTTAAAAGACAGAGAGAAGACCAGGCAAGGTGGCTCATGCCCATAATCCTCACTTGAGCTCAGGAATTAGAGACCAACCTGAGCAAGAGCAAGACCCAGATTTCTAAAACACAACCAGGCGTTGGGTGGTGCCTGTGCCTCAAAGGAGTAGGGTGCTGGCCCCATATATTGGAGGTAGTGGGTTCAAATCCGGCCCAGGCCAAAAACTGCAAAAAAAAAAAAAAAAAAAAAGCCAGGTGTTAGGGCTGGTACCTGTAGTTCCAGCTACTTGGGAGGCTGAGGCAAGAGAATCGCTTATGCTCAAAAGTTTGAGGTTGCTGTGAGCTATGGAGGCCACAGAACTCTACCAAGGGTGACAGAGTGAGACTCTCTCTCAAAAAAGAAAAAAGCTACAGCAATTGGACCCTTTCCGTGCAAAGTAGCCGGTCACGTCACAACGTAGAGACTGCTCCACTGGCGGAACACGCTGCTGCGGGTTCCCCAATGGCTGCGTCCGTGGATTTTAAAACTTATGTAGATCAGGCATGTAGAGCCGCCGAGGAATTTGTCAATATTTACTATGAGACAATGGATAAAAGAAGACGGGCACTAACCAGGCTGTATCTGGAGAAGGCCACTTTAATATGGAATGGAAATGTTGTTACAGGGCTGGATGCCCTGACTAATTTTTTTGAGATGTTGCCTTCCAGTGAGTTCCAGGTCAATATGTTAGATTGTCAACCAGT
>CAUYPK010056205.1:0-42599 GCA_963574355.1 Loris lydekkerianus | reverse complement strand
AGTCGTTACTTCATACTGAGTAAACTGAGTGAACGCTTGAAGGTACTCTTCCATTAACTCTGTTCCCCTGTGGCTACTTTCTTCTTTGTGATCTTTATTTAGATACCTGCCCAGAGATTAGTCAGTGTCTAGAAGAAGATGTTTACTGCAGAAGTGATTTTGTTGATATGGTAACAGGATATTTCCTTACAAGTTAATTTCAGATAGGTAAAATGAGATAATGGTGAAACTAACAGATGATAGATTAAGTGTGTATGTGACTAGAAAGGTATAAAATCAAAACCCTGAATAAAGAACTTTGCTACACGCCATCCCATACTATGTAGTCTTGTTTCTTGACTTAATAATTGCAGGAGCGGGTTTATACCCACGGCAAAGCTGCTGTTCTTTCGCATCTCCAGTCACGCAACAGAGGTCTGACTCCCATGCCCACACTCGGATGGAAACCAGACAAGGCACTCACTACTGTGGTGAAGCAGAAACAGCACCCCATCGGTCCCAGGAGCCAGGTGTAATGCCACCCCACCATGAACTTGCTGGTGACACGTCAGAAGGGGATAATTGCCCCAGAGAGAAAACACATAGGAGGCACTTTGTAAATGTGAACATCCTGAACAAATGTGTTGCTGAATCACAAACTGACTGAAAAAAGGCAATTCCTAGACAAGATTTCAGAAACCTTCTGTGGTGGAATGAAGGGCCTGCCGCCTGGAGGACATTTGTGCTCCTCCATGTCCTTCAGGGCAGCCTTTTGACTAAATTCAAATTTTACAAAACAAAGCCTTTAATTTTTATTAATACATTTTTGTTCATATTATATATATTTTTTATTTTTATTTTTTTAAAGCAATGCACATATCTTAATTTTATTTATTTATTTATTTATTTGCAGGTTTTTTTGGCCGGGGCTGGTTTTGAACCTACCACCTATGGCATATGGGGCAGGCACCCTACTCCTTTGAGGCACAGGCACCGCCCCTATTTTTTTTATTTTTAAAGTGAATGTAGCTAAAATATCAAAGAATAAAATAAGTTTGAATGAAATAATCCTCCCAGGTTGAGTTGCACAATTAGAACGTTAGGAAGGCGTAAGGGCTAAACTGACAGCTGTTTCCTGCATGACTATGGGGACTGAGCACAAGTCTGTTATTAGCTTTTGACAACAGAGTTTTGTGTTTGAAGTGGGATTTGTGAATAATGACAGTGTTTTTTAATTCTGTCTGCTTAACAGCTCATCATGTCAAAGACGACCAAGAGAAGGAAAAGGAAGAAAATACATTTTTAATGAGCACTGGGAATTGCAATTATTATCTTGTTTCTCCTAAAGATAAGATGATTTGTTTGCTTTGTGAGACTGCAACAGCAACATTAAAGAAATTCAATGCTCATCAGCATTGTAGCACTTGCAAGGACCACAAATATTTTATATTAGAGGGAGAGGAATGAAAGATTATATTGCAGAAATTAAAAGATGAAAAACAAAAGCAAAGACTGTTGTTGTTTTTTTGAGACAGAGTCTCACTTTGTCACCTTCGGTAGAGTGCCATGGTGTCATAGCCCACAGCAACCTCAGACTCCTGGGCTCAGGGCACCTTCCCAGCCTCCTGAGCATCTGGCACTACAGGTGTCTGCCACAATGTCAGACTACTTTTTCAACTCCTATTTTTTGAGACAGAGTCTTATTTTGCTGCCCTCGGTAGGGTTCCATGGCTTCATAGCTCATAGCAACTTCAAACTATTGGGCTCAAGTGATCCTCCTGTCTCAGCCTCCTGAATAACTAGGACTACAGGCGCCCACCACAATGCCCGACTATTTTTAAAGACAGGGTCTCCCTCTGGCTCAGGCTGGTCTCAAACCTGTGAGCTTAGGCAATCCACCTGCCTCCCAAGTGCTGGGATTACGTGAGCCACTGCGCCCAGCTGCAAAGACAATTTTTTCAAGCAGCAATAAGACCAGGAAATAATGCCACTGAACCTACCTATAAAGTAGCTTATATAAAGTAGCCTCCCTTTTCAGGGGAAAAGGGAAGCCATTCAGTGATGTGGAAATGGTGAAAGACTGCATTATCCATTGTCAAATGACGTTTCAAAGTACAAACAAGTGCTTCTTTCAGGAGAATCATAACTGATTTGCAACATGAATTAGCCTTCAATTTAACAGAGCAAGTTTATATTAACACTTCAAAAGGAAAACATATGGAGGCGCCTGTGGCTCAGCGAGGAGGATGCCACCCCCCTTATACCGAGGGTAGAGGGTTTGAACCCGGCCCCAGCCAAATGGCAACAAAAAATAGTCAGGTGTTGTGGTGGGCACCTGTAGTCCCAGCTACTCAGAAAGCCAAGGTAAGATAATTGCCTAAGCCCAGGAGTTGGAGGTTGCTGTGAGCTGTGCCAACCACAGCACTTTACCAAGGGCACTAAAGTGAGACTCTGTCAAAAAAAAAAAAAAAAAAAAAAAAGGAAAACATATACAAGGCCTGACAATTAAGTTTATCAACTTGCCATCACATGCTTATGGTGGCAGCACTGTACAAACAACTTGACAAGTTTTTAGAACCCTTGCTGTATCAGCTGTGTTTGTGTTGATGTGTCATGGTGTCTTGCTGAGTGCCATTCATTAGTGTGTTGTGTGTTTTGTGTGCTGTCACAAGAATGTCAGAGCTTGAATTAGAGGAATGATTTTTAACCAGTATGTGCTGTGAGAGGATCTTAAGTGTGCTGTCAAAATTTTTAAAGATTAAATTATTTTCAAAAGAAGTCAAACCACCTTAAGTACATATCAAAATTAAAACATTTAAAAATTATTTATAAAGGCTGAGTGCAGTGACTCACACCTATAATCCCAGCACTTGGTAGGCCAAGGCAGGTAAATTGCCTGAGCTCACAGGCTTGAGCCAGAGCAAGACCTTGTCTCTAAAAATAGCCAGGTGTTGTGGTGGGTGCCTGTACTCCCAGCTACTTGGGAGGCTAAGGCAAGAGAATCCCTTGAAAACAAGAGTGTGAGGGTGCTATGAGCTATGACACCATGGTACTCTACCAAGGGTGACATAATGAGACTCTGTCTCAAAACAAACAAACAAAAAATTCCTAGTTGCTTTCCTTGCTGATTTGCAACATTGTTAGTAGAAGCAATCTTGTTTAGGTACTATATAAATAAAGCTGCTCACACTGTTCCCTGCTTGCTGCAGTCAACAGCTGCGCCAAACCTCCCAACCCCATCACTTTTATCTCTTGTGTGTCTCATTTTCTCATTGCCCACCATTCCCACTCTGGTTTGTTTACTCTTTGCACTGGCTCTCAAAACACAGCAGTTCAAAGTTATATACAGTGAGCTATGATGAGGCCAGTGCCCTCTAGCCAGGGTGACACAGCAAGACCATGCCTCAAAACAAAAACAAAAATAAGGCACTGGGATCACCATGCATTCTCAGAAGGCAGGTAGAATCAGAGGTTGGCTTGCATTTGCTGAAACAGCATCTCAGGGATGATTACAGAGGGAGATAACCATAGCACCAACTTGCTGGCTGCAGAGACTGCAAGTCTGGGGAGAAATGATGCTCATGCTGGATAAAGTCCTCCTCTTGGAAAGAGCCTGGTTTCCACCTGCCATCTGGGTATGGTTTCCTTGGTATTTCTGACTATCTACTACCCATCTGTTCTGTCCAGTGTTTCCTGTTTTGTTATGTTTTTGTCCTTGGCTAACTACCTTGTTCCCATTCTAGCACCTAGAAGTTTTGGCTCCAATAAATGGACTACTGAACAATAATAAAGACCCCATGAAATCTGCAGCAATCTAGTAAAAACTCGATGCAATGCTGTGGGCTAGTGAAAATGCCTCTTCACACTAAAGGAAGAAAAGCCTGAAATGTACTTCATGACCGTAATCATTGCTGCAGTTGCTTGGGTGGGACAAGTACAGGACCTGCTTCTCACCCACCTGATAGTGACTTTCTGACTGTTGCTTCCTAGACTTAACCAAGATGGAATCATCTTGAAGAACATTAGAATGGCCAAAAGGGAGATAAACAAGCTTCTCAAACAAAAAGAAAAATGAGTAATCCATCTGCTTTATTCAATGTGTTAAAAGAGTGTACACTGTCCCTGGGAACAGTTTCTACCATACTCTCTGGATACTAAAATGTTACAGAAATACCACTTTGCTCTCCCTCACTCTGCCCAGAGCTAACAGAAATTCAGTCCACAAAGCACGGCTTTGTGCTAGTGTCTTCATGTGAAGTGTAGCTGGGTACATTCTCATCAGTCAGGCTTATACGGACAACTCATTAGTGAGTATAACTTATTTTGATTCTTCTTACCCAGCGTTAACTGAATTCTTAATTTTTAGACAACTTCCTTTAAAATAGTTAAACTGACCTTGGATAATCGCTGGGGTTGATGTTTGCTTTAGCTGGATTCAAGGTACTGTTCTGGTTCTACTGCCTGCTTTCACAGTCTGCTTGAAAACAGACTTCAAGAATATAGAGACCAGGCTTACAACTTCTGATGAAGTGACCAATTATGACTCATTATTCAGTTTCTTTGCTATCAGAGAAGAATCTCCATGATTCTTTCCACTATTAATAATTCCATGCCCTTGTGTGTGTAGGTTTCTCCTTTATGCAAAACTTAGCAATTTGTAAGAAACATTGGTCTCTTCTCTCAAATGAAGGAAATCTGACATGCTTTGAGCTCTTGTCCCCCTGCACTAAGACTTAAGTTAGTAAATCCGTAAAGGCTTTTTTTTTTTTTTAATTTCAGTCAATAAGTTTTTATTGAATGCCTATTATATGCAAAGTACTAATTTAAACCAATAAACTAGTTAACAATATTTTTAAGTCCTTTGAAATATCACTATCAAAACGAATCTTCCTTTCTGTGGTCCACAAAAGGAAAAAGATGAACCCGTTCTTCAATTTCCAAATACCTTCTTTAAAACAAAAGGGAATAAATTGCAACAATGCTATTCTCTTTTTTTTTTACAGACAGCATCTCACTATATCACCTTCGGTAGAGTGCTGTGGTGTCACCACTCACAACAACCTCCAACTCCTGGGTTTAGGCAATTCTCTTGCCTCAGCCTCGGGAGTAGCTGGGACTATAGGCGCCCGCCACAATGCCCAGCTATTTTTTTGTTGCAGTTTGGCTGGGTCTGGGTTTGAACCCACCACCCTTGGTATATGGGGCCGGCGCCCTACTCACTGAGCCACAGGAACCACCCAACAATGCTAGTTTCAATGCATTTGTTATTCCAAAACTCACTAGAACAGTGGTTCTCAACCTACCTAATGCCGCGGCCCTTTAATACAATTCCTGTGGGTCACGACTCACAGGTTGAGAACCGCTACACTAGAATATCTGAAGATTACTTTCGGTAAGCTGGACTCATATGAAAATAAACCTTGACTTCACAGAGAAATCTATATTGACAGATATCATGTAATTAGTATAAGTGACATGTTTATATAAAAAAGTAAAATGACAAGGGTGAGAGTTTTTCATGGAAGGTGGTGAGTTGCCATGGAGTCTGCTTCTCTTGATTTTCTCAGGAGGGCTTGTTTGAGGGCACTAATTTTCTCATCAGGTTCAACCAGTGAATAGTTCTGTTGAGGTGGTTGAAATTTTCTTCTTTTTCCAGAAAAGTTTACAGATTGAAAATATTTAGGAGAGATGCCTTCCAATTCAAGAATTTTATCTTCAAGTTTTTTAATTCGCAGATAAATGTCTCTTGGCACGGGACCACCTGTCTGTAATCGCAAGTGAGCCTCAATATTCTGCAGCTGTTCTTCTACTGCCTGATTCCCACAATCTCGAAGCATGTTGTTAGGTTTATGAACTGATCCTTGAATTCCTTCAGATCTAGTCTGTGGTCCGTATGTATTCACAACTCTAGAAACCTTAACATGACTTTTAAATCCAGGATAAGGGGTAAAAATGGCATCAGTTCTTGCACAACTATTTTCTTGATTACAATCAATAACATTGCAAAATTCCCTGACGTTGTTTTCGTTGATTTCAGCTTCCTTTCTTTCAATAAATGCAGATATTCGTCTGTCAATCTGTAAATATAAAATGTGTTGCTCAAGTGCACTAAAGAGTAATGCAGGCTGCAATGCTGAGAGGCTCTAGAACTTGTTCCAATCGATTGTCATTTTTACCACATCATCTCTGAGGCTCAGCTTTTCAGCCAGGGCATGCACGGAGCGAAAGACTTCGCAGAGCACCTCTTGGGAGAGGTTGGGGCTACAGCTTCGCTCCAACATACTGTCATCGCTGCTCAGGCGACTAAGCTCCGTGGCAGCAGCCATGATACCCTGGCAGGCCACTCCACCACCACCACCAAGGTTCCCGTAAAGGCTTTTTAATAGCAGACTTTCAAAAGATTATATTTAGGATTTTAGCTTACTTTAAATTTCACATTTTCACCTGACTCTGGCTATAAGATACAGTACGTTAAGACTCAGATCTATGACCTTTACTCCAAGACTATCTGCAAAAAAGGCCAGAAGTCTTCTATGTTTAGTCAAGATTCATTTCAGTCGGAAATAATCTCATCTGACTAATTTTTGAGACCAGGATACGACTTTACAGGTAATCCTCAAAATTCTCATTTTATTGTAATTATCTGGCCATTTCAGTCCCCATCGGTTTGGCATAGGAGACAGTGACTACACTGGTGTCTGACTTTTGTCTTAGATATTGCTCTGAAAAACAAGGGCTATTGGTAACAGCAGAGTTGAGTAATAATAGTTAGCCTCTGGTCTACTTAGATTTTGTAACTCTTTGGAAAACTTATAGTCATTCTTACCTTCTCAGTAGATAGAATTTTATAGTAGTTGAAATCTGTAGGAATGAACCTCTGAGGGCCAAAAATGTGACAAATTTGGGAACAGTTCTTAAACTGATTATATCTGTTATAAGTTTTGTGAATTTATTGCACTAATGCTGTAAAACCTGTGCCTTGTGCTCTGTCTTTCCCTATTACTTGTTATTTTCTTCCCTTTCAATTGCTGTAAACAATGGTACCATTGTAGAAAACTTGATTTTTTTTTTAATGTTTCATGTGAAAACTACCTTACCTTTACATTTGTTTCCTCATTGTAAATAACCCCAACTGCCTATGCATATTTTTTGTGTACACTTGTTCTACTGATTCTTCTTTCTTTTGCAGATTTAAATCTTGAATTGTTTCTTCTACTCCGTGTAAAAGGGGAGAATTTTTTAAAAGCTGGAATTAAAACAAAACAAAACAAAACTACTATTTTGAACTCTTAATCAAGGAATTCACAGATCACCATCTCCATAGGGTCTGTTACAGACTCCTCAGCTTGTCTGCTTGGAGAGAGCGTGGCTCTCTCTCTGTTTACTGTTGTTTGTCTCTTTCTTTCTTTCTTTCTTTTTTTTTATTAAATCATAGCTGTGCACATTAATGCAATCATGGGGTACAACGTGCTGGTTTTATATACAATTTGAAATATTTTCATCGAACTGGTTAACATAGCCTTCATGGCATTTTCTTAGTTACTCTGTTCAGACATTTATATTCTACATTTAGTAAGTTTCACCTGTTACCGTTGTTTCTTGAAGATGGACCTTTATATTTTTGCATTAAAGGATTACTTATCCAATCTTCTGTCTTGTTATTTATTTATTTATTTTGTTTTTTGAGACAGTCTCAAGCTGTTGCCCTGGGTAGAATGCCATGGCTTCACAGCTCACAGCAACCTCAAAGTTTTGGGCTTAAGTGATTCTCTTGCCTCAGCCTCCCAAGTAGCTGGGACTACAGGCGCCTGCCACAAGGCCCGGCTATTTTTTTTTTTTTTTTTTTTTTTTTAATAGAGACAGAGTTTCACTTTATGACCCTTTGGTAGAGTGCTGTGGCATCACACAGCTCACAGCAACCTCCAGCTCCTGGGTTTAAGCGATTATCTTGCCTCAGCCTCCCGAGTAGCTGGGACTACAGGCGCCCGCCACAATGCCCAGCTATTTTTTTGTTGCAGTTTGGCCGGGGCTGGGTTTGAACCTGCTACCCTCAGTATATGGGGCCGGCGCCCTACTCACTGAGCCACAGGCACCGCCCCCCCGGCTATTTTTTTGTTGCAGTTTGGCCAGGCCTGGTTCAAACCCACCACCCTTGATATATGGGGCCGGCGCCCTACTCACTGAGTCACAGGCACCACCTTTTTTTTTTTTTTTTTTTTTGAGACAGTGTATCACTATGTTGCCCTTGGTGAAGTGTGATGGCATCACAGATCACAGCAACCTCAAATGCTTGGGCTTAACCAATTCTCTTGCCTCAGCCTCTGAGTAGCTGGGACTACAGGCACCTGCCAGAACTCCCAGCTATTTTTTTTTTTTTTTTTTGGCTGCAGTTTGGCCGGGACTAGGTTCAAACCTACCACCCTCGGTACACTGGATGGCACCCTACCCACTAAGTCACAGGCACCACCCTATGTACTTATTTATTTATTTTTTGAGACTGAGTCTCAAGTTGTCACCCTGGGTAGAGTGCTATGGCATCACAGCTCACAGCAACCTCCAGCTCTTGAACTTAGACAATTCTCTCGCCTCAGCCTCCTGAGTAGCTGGGACTACAGGCGCCCACCACAACGCCCGGCTGTTTTTTTGTTGCAATTTGGCCAGGGCCAGGTTTGAACCCACCACCCTCGGTATATGGGGCCAGCGCCCTACTCACTGAGCCACAGGTGCCACCCCAGTCTTGTTTTATTTTTGAGACAGAGTCTCACTCTGGCACCCTGAGTAGAGTGCTATGGCGTCATAGTTCACAGCAACCTCCAGCACTTGGGCTCAAGTGATCGTCTTACTTCAGTTAGTCTATTGTTAGAGACGGGTGTCTCTCTGTCTCAAGATGGTCTCCAACTCCTGAGCTCTAGCAATCCACCCACCTTGGCCTCCCCGAGTACTGCGGTTATAGGCATGAGCCACCATACCTGGCCTTGTTTTGGTTTTTATTGGATATATTTGCTCAGAAGTTTTCTACTGCTAGTTCACAGCCTCCTCTTCAGCCTTAAGCCCAGATTTACCTCAGCGCTAGGAAATGATCATAGTGCTACCTTTCCCAAACAGGAGAAATAGTGTAGTAAGGAGATATCCTAGCAGTATAATAAGGCCAACTAGGGTTTCACAACCGGAAGACCTGTGAGATGAACCTCCACAAGCAGTGGTCCCCGTGATTTTGGCACAAGGGGCTGGTTTCATGGAAGATAGCTTTTCCACAGATGAGGGGATGAAAGGGATCTGACAGGAGGCAGAGGCTCAGGAGGTGATGCTCATGATGAGGAGCAGTTGCAAACACAGGTGCAGCTTTGCTTGCTCCCTGCTCACCTTCTGCTGTGCGGCCCCGTTCCTAACCGGCCACAGACTGGTACCAGCCCATGGCTTACGTGTTGGGGACACAGTCCTAAACCATGCTGCTGCTGCAAGCCACTATGATTTGGCGTCTCCTCTGGTCAAATTTCAGTGCAGAGTTTCCAGGGCTGGTGATAGTAGTTCTGCTTCCCTTCCTTGTCTCTACCTGTCCTCAGGGACATTTCTCCCTTCAAGGACAGGTGAAGCTTTTCATGAAGCAGGGTCAGGACTCCAGCCAGGGAACTTGAGATGGTGGGGAATTTGGTTGTCCACTATGATCTCACTTTTTCCAGTGTAGAAACAGTAAGTTGGGGGAAATTCTCCTCGCACTTGGGACTAGGCAGAATGGGGGTAGGGACACGGCAGATGTGTATGTCCAGTTCTGTCTTGGAGTTTTTTCACTTCTCTGTGGTCCTGGGAACCCTTTCATCTCCATATTTGAGCTCTGGGATATTTCTGACAATACTCCCAGTGCTGTATATTCGGTTTGGGTTGTCTACGTAGGAGAGTGAAGCCAGCTTGCTTCTACGCTGCCATTTTGGAAGTGGAAGTAGTACAAATGTATATTCCTATTACTCCATGCTTCTCAACAGTCCAGTGTTCAGTGGGCAGATTCCCAGGTGCACTTCAGAGCTCAGGCTCTGCCACAGTCCAGGCCTTCACAGTCTCCACTGGAATGAGGCAAGCTGGCTTTGTCAATAACAATGGCAGCATTCAAAATCCTCTAAGATCACTGGCTCCAGCAAGATCCCCAGCTCTATTCAGCGACTTGCAGACAGTTAGTGCCACAAATATCCCAAGGACACTTCCTTTAAGAAAAAGAGTGTTACTCGATAGCCTAGGCTACAGTGCAATGGCCTGATCACAGCTAAATGTAACCTTGAACTCCTGGGCTCAAGTGATCCTCCTTCCTCAGCCTTCCAACTAGCTGGGACTATAGGTGCCTGCCACCATGCTCAGCTAACATTTTACTTTCAAGTAGGACAGGGTCTCACTATGTTGCCCAGACTGGTTTGGAGCTCCTGGCCTAAAGCAATCCTCCTAAAGTGCTGAACATGAGCTACCCACATCTGGCCTCCTCAAGGACTTTTTTAAAAGTCCTTTTCTACTGCTAGAAATTAAAACTGATGATAATGGGCACAAAAACCCGATCACAGAGAAATTACTTCTCTTGGATGGCGCCTGTGGCTCAGTGAGTAGGGCCGGCCCCATATACCAAGGGTGGCGGGTTTAAACCCAACCCCATCCAAACTGCAATAAAATATAGCTGGGCGTTGTGGCGGGTGCCTGTATCCCAGCTATTGGAGAGGCTGAGGCAAAATAATCGCCTAAGCCCAAGAGCTGGAGGTTGCTGTGGGCTGTGATGCCACAGTACTCTACCCAGGGCGACAAAGTGAGACTCTGTATCTAAAAAAAAAAAGAAAAGAAAAGAAAAAGGGGTGGTGCCTGTGGCTTAGTGGGTAGGGCGCCGGCCCCATATACCGAGGGTGCTGGGTTCGAACCTGGCCCCAGCCAAACTGCAACAAGAAATGGCTGGGCGGTGGCGCCTGTGGCTCAGTGAGTAGGGCGCCTGCCCCATATACCAAGGGTGGCAGGTTCAAACCCAGCCCTGGACGAACTGCAACCAAAAAATAGCCGGGCGTTGTGGCGTGCGCCTGTAGTCCCAGCTGCTCGGGAGGCTGAGGCAGGAGAATCATGGAAGCCCAAGAGCTGGAGGTTGCTGTGGGTCCTGTGACTTCATGGCACTCCACCGAGGGCAGTAAAGTGAGACTCTGTCTCTACAAAAAATAAAAAATAAAATAAAATAAAATAAAAGGCTGGGCTTTGTGGCGGGTGCCTGTGGTCCCAGCTACTTGGGAGGCTGAGGGGGAAGAATCACCTGGGCCTAGGAGTTGGAGGTTGCTGTGAGCTGTGTGACACCACAGCACTCTACCAAGAGTGATAAAGTGAGACTCTGTCTCTACAAAAAAAAAAAAAGAAAGAAAGAAAAGAAAGAAACAAAAAAGAAATTATTTCTCTCAAATAATCCTATCTGGGCTTGGCGCCTGTTGCTTAGTGGTTAGGGCACCAGCCACATACACCAGGGCTGGTGGGTTTGAACCTGGCCATGGCCTGCTAAACAGCAATAACAACTACAACAAAAAAAATAGCCCCAGATGTTGTGGTGGGCGCATATACTCCCAACTACTTGTGAGGCTGAGGCAAGAGAATTGCTTAAGCCCAAGCAAGAGTTTGAGATTGCTATGAGCTGTGATACCACAGTGCTCTACCAAGGGTGACACAGTAAGACTCTGTCTCAAAAAACAAACAAACAAACAAACAAAACTCCTATCTGAATATTTTCATCAAATACTACACATCAATTAGAAACTTCAAAGAGGAGATGCCAGGCGGGGTGGGATGGCTCATACCTGTAATCCTAGCACTCTGGGAAGCCAAGGCAGGTGCATTGCCTGAGCTCACGAGACCAGCCTGAGCCAGAGGGAGACCTCATCTCTAAAAATAGCCAGGCGTTGTGGCGGACGCCTGTAGTTCCAGCTACTTGGGAGGCTAAGGCAAGAGAATCACTTGAGTCAAGAGTTTGAGGTTGCTGTAAGCTATGATGCTACAGCACTCTACCCAGGGCGACATAGTGAGACTCTGTTAAAATAAAATAAAATAAAATAAAATAATAAATAAAATGAGATGCCTTTAAAGGCATCTTCAATGAATGCCTTTGGCTATTTGTGCCAAGTTAAATTTTAAAATGTTGGGATTTGGAAAAGGCTATATCCTTAATTTCAGTCTTCTGAGAAAAATATGATACTAGATCACTGCAAAACTTTTTCTCTTGTAAGAAGCACATTGTCTCATTCTGCCCAGGACCTCTGGCCTGCTGTCAGTTGCCATGGTTGTCCAACCATACCTTCCTTCTTGGTAAGAAAGTGAAACTCTATCTCTTAAAAAAAAAAAAAAAAAGAAAGAAAGAAAGAAACCAATTTTGTTCCTTACAAGTCAATGTTTTTTCCACTAATTTTTTTTTTTTTTTTTTTTTTTGTGGCAGAGTCTAACTGTGACACCCAGGGTAGAATATGGTGGAGTCATAGCTCATAGCAACTTCAAACTCTTGGGCTCAAGCAATCCCAAGTAGCTGGGACTACAGGCACCCGGGACAATGCCTGGCTATTTTTAGAGACGGGGGTCTCCTTGCTCAGGCTAGTCTTGAACTCCTGAGTTCAAGCAATCTTCCCACACTGGCCACCCCAAGTGCTGGGATTTATAGACATGAGCCACCATACCCAGCCTAAATAATTTCTCTTTAAAATCTATCTTGCTCTTTGCCTAAGATCAAGCAAGTTACTAGCTGATATTTTTCTATTGATATATAAATAAATTGTGAATGATATTTCAAATGTTTATTGATAGGTATACAACAAACTGTTTTTGGAACCAGGAAGAACTTTGATCAAATACCAATAATCAGACTAACTAGGTGAGTGCTTTTGGACAAATTATTTAAAGCCAATTTCCTCCTCTACAAAATATATGAGTATATGTAATGTTAAGAGACCTTTTATTCAGCCTAGATAAATTATATGATTACTACCACAACTGCTGGGATAGATAATATGAGAAAGGGTGAAGAGAAGGTAATCTTCTTCCTTGCCATGCCCAAAACTAATGGGCAACCAAGTTAACTATAGATACTCCTAAATTTAGATGGGATTATGTCTCAATAAACTCATCCTAAACTGAAAATGTTCTAAGTTGAAAACACATTTAATACCCCTAATCTATGGAACTTCATAGCTTAGCCTACCCTACCTTAAATATGCTCAGAATACTTACATTTGCCTACGGCTGGGCAAAATCATCTAAGATAAAGCCTATTTTGTAATAAATAGGCTTTAAGGTAATAGGCTTTTAATAAAGTATTGACTATCTTATGTAATTTATTCAATACTGTACTGAAAGTGAAAAACAGAATGGTTACATGGGTACTCAAAGTATGGTTTCTACCAAACAGATGTTACTGGGTTGTTTTTCTTTCCATTCTTATGATGATACTTTACTAAAGATAATATTATCCAACTCTATCCATTACATCTTTTTTTCTTTTTTTTTTAGAAACAGAGTCTTACTTTATTGCCCTCAGTAGAGTGCCATAGCATCACAGCTCACAGCAACCTCCAACTCCTGGGTTCAGGCGATTCTCTTGCCTCAGCCTCCCAAGTAGCTGGGACTACAGGCGCCCACCACAACACCTATTTTTTTTGTTGCAGTTTGGCGGAGGTCAGGTTCGAACTTGCCACCCTCGGTACAAAGGGCTGGCACCCTACCCACTGAGACACAGGCGCCCTATTACACCTTTTTTTTGAGACAGAGTCTCAAGCTGTTGCCCTGGGCAGAGTGCTGTGGCATCACAGCTCACAGCAACCCTTAACTCTTGGGCTTAAGCAATTCTCTTGCCTTAATCTCCCAAGTAGCTGGGATTACAGGTGCCCGCCACAACACTCAGCTATTTTTTGGTTGTAGTTGTCATTGTTGTTTGGCAGGCCTGGGCTGGATTTGAACCTAGCAGCTCCGGTGTACGTGGCTGGCGCCCTAGCCACTGAGCTACAGGCGGCAAGCCATATCCATTACATCTTAACACAAAAGATGTAAAGTCTCTATCTTATTTTATGGCTAAAAAGTATTCCATATACCATAGTCTATTAATCCATTCATAGATGTTACCTTTGCACTATTGAAAAGCTGAAAAAGCATTAAGGTGAACCACCCTATGTTGGAGACCATCTGTAGTTTAAATTTCCTGATTTCTCCTTACCTACCATTGGACAATGAAGTGATCTTTTTTATTTCCCTTTCATTAATGTGGATGCTTCTACACAGTACAATATTCCACTACATGTAACACACTAAGAAATGCAACACATTTTCCTAGAAAACTTGCATTGAAATGCGTTTCTTTCTTTGTAAACAAAATTTCTGAAGTGTTACTGATTGAGGAAACACTGCATTAGTCCCAATTTTGAAATTTATATAATAATTTTTTTTTTTTTTTGAAACAGAGTCTCACTTTATCACCGTGGGTAAAGTGCTGTGGCATTACAGCTCACAGCAACCTCAAACTCTCAGGCTCAAGCGATTCTCTTGCCTCAGCCTCCAAAGCGGCTGAGACTATAGGTGCCCACCACAACACCTGGCTATTTTTTAGAGACGGGGTCTTGCTCTGGCTCAGCCTGGTGTCGAACTTGTGAGCTCAGGCAATCGGCCCACTTTGGCCTCCCATGTGCTGGGATTACAGGTGTGAGCCACTGCACCCGGCCTTATAATGAATTTTTTTAAAAATCCACTAGAGTAGTGGTATTCTCCACCTCTTCTCAACAGATTCCTTTGGAAATCTGATTACTGCTTTTTCTCTGCTAAAATGCAATTATATAAAATTGTAGTAATGATTTCAGGAGACCCACAAACCCCCTGAAGCCCATCTGTATAGCCCAAGTCAGAATACTTACCTTTGCTGGAGAATCCTTCTGTAGTGCAAATATTTACCCCTTAAACCTGAGTGAATTAGTAAACCTGAATTTTCATAACCCTAAATCCCTTAAACCAAGACAGTGTAGCAGTACAAATAACATGTAAGTCACTGCAGGTCCTCCTCCTGGGGCAACCAATTTGAGAGTCAAAATGCTGCTACCACTTACTTCTCTGCTAGACACTGGAACCTCACCATATTGGACCCCAGCATCCTCACCTAGAGAATAGGGAAGAACTTTCATTCTACCTGCATCTCCAGACAGTTGTGAGATAAGAGACAGAGTTCACAGTTCCTCACACAACAAAAGGGTTACATGATGAATTAGGTCTGTAGGAATTATTCGCCCACAGCTGACAGAAGAACCCTCTGCTGCTGCATATCTACTTCAGGCGAATGTTTCTAATCCTGAAAGTATGAAATTACATCAAGAGAAAGCCCAGAACTGCCTGATGCCTCCAGCCACAGCTCCTAGAACACTTGGTTGCAGCTGACCTGTCCATGAATAGTCTCTCTCTGGTGGCCTCATAAAAGCTACTTGATTAATCTCTATGTTTCTTGCGCCAGGCAAAATCTCAATGTGGAAAAATTGAACAAATGTTGAATAAATGAAAAGCATACAAGAAGAGCACACTAAACACTTTTAACACTACAGGCTCCCTCACCATACTCCTATCTCAGTTCTCAGAAAACCGACTTCAGGACCTCAATTGCTATCCCAAAGAGTCAACAGCCCACAAGAACTACAACTTGTGTGCAAGATGCTGGACTAGGCCTCCGGTGGCTGCACACAGTTATATGAGAACCACTATGCAACTGCCATAATTCATAAATCTCTGAGGTAAGAGGAGAGAAAAAAGTTCACCCTCTGTAAAGACCTGACAATTGATAGGAAAGAAGAGACAGCACTCTTTCCAGATGCTTTTTATATATTACAAAATGACATAAGGTCTAAAGTCACAACCCTTCATTCTTTTAAAATACTATAGATGCCAAATCCTCAAGCCACAAGTATATTTTTCTTTCTTTCTTTCTTTTTTTGAAATAGTCTTATTATGTCACCCTCGGTAGAATGCCATCACAGCTCACAGCAACCTCAAACTCTTGGACTCCAGTAATTCTCCTGCCTCAGCCTCCCAAGTAGCTGGGACTATAGGCGCCCACCACAATGCCCGGATATTTTTAGAAATGAGGTCTCACTCTGGCTCAGGCTGGTCTTGAACTCATGTGCTCAGGCAGTCCACCCACTTTGGCCTCCCAGAGTGTTAGGATTACAGGAGTGAGCTACCACATCTGGCCTATATTTGTATTTCTAATATAATTAATCTTTTGCTTGTTTTGTGGCTGTTTCTAATACCTACGACAACTTAAATTTAGTGAAACAATATCACATAGATGTCCAAATCATACTAAAAAAATTTTTTGCCTTTTATCATATGTAACTATTAAAAAAGAAAAATATTAATAACAATTATTTTAAAAAATAGTCTCATTTTCTCAATAGAAAATGAGAAAATGGGTAAAAAAAAAAAAAAATGGGTAAAAATATATTTTAAGGGGCAGTGCCTGTGGCTCAGAGGAGTAGGTGCCAGCCCCATATGCCGGAGGTGGCGGGTTCAAACCCAGCCCCAGCCAAAAACTAAAAAAAAAATATATATTTTAAAAAATGGGTAGAGTGCTGTGGTGTCACAGCTCACAACAACCTCAAACTCTTGGGCTTGAGCCATTCTCTTGCCTCAGCCTCCCAAGTAGCTCGGACTACAGGTGCCCGCCACAACTCCTGGCTATTTTTAGAGACTATGTCTCACTCTTGCCCAGGCTGGACTTAGACTCATGAGCTCAAGCAATCCACCCTCCTCAGCCTCCCAGAGCGCTAGGATTACAGGTGTGAGACACCACACTTGGCCTAACAATTACTTTTTTTTAGTATCTGGAATCTGCCAGACACTGAGCTATACATATTCCATATTCACAATCTCATGGCCTCCTCATAGCAATCCTATGAGAGAAGTATGATAGTTATTTTCATTTGCTAAATAAGAAAAGTGCCTAAAGCCACATAGTTAGCAAATGGTGAAACAGAGATTTGAGCCTATGTATTCAGAGTCTGAAGCCCATATTCTTAACTCTTAAGTGCATCAAATAGGGTGTTATGTAAATAATTATAATAATAATAATAATCCTTTAGTTGGAGCCTTTAGTTAGAGCCTTAAACAGGAAGGATTTTAACACTATCTGGGAGATAAAAAAGATCCCTAAATGCAGTTCCAAACACCCTGTCAAAATAAGTTTAATCTAAAACTGTCTTCTTATACATTTTAAGTTTTACCTAAAAGTTTCTCCATACAAAGAGAACTGTACAGCCGGGTGCAGTAGCTCACACCGTAATCCTAGCACTCTAGAAGGCGGAGGCAGGTGGATTGCCTTGAGCTCACAGGTTCAAAACCAGACTGAGAAAGAGTGAGACAGGGAGCTGGTGAGACACCAGCTAAAAATAGCTGGGTGGCTGGAAGCCTGTAGCTCAGCGGCTAGGGTGTCAGCCACAAACACTGGAGCTGACGGGTCCGAATCCAGCCCAGACCTGCCAAACAACAATGGCAACTACAACCAAAAAATAGCCAGGCGTTGTGGTAGGCATCTGTAGTCCCAGCTACTTGGGAGGCTAAGGCAAGAGAATCACTTAAGCCCAAGAGTTAGAGGTTGCTGTGAGCTGTGATGCCACAGCACTCTACTCAGGACAACAGCTTGAAACTGTGTCTCAAAAAAGGGGAGGGGAGGGGAAGAGAAGGGGAAGAGAAGGGGAAGAGAAGGGGAAGAGAAGAGAAGAGAAGAGAAGAGAAGAGAAGAGAAGAGAAGAGAAGAGAAGAGAAGAGAAGAGAAGAGAAGAGAAGAGAAAAAGAAAGAAAGAACTGTACCCTAACTGGATGTGTAAACAGCATGTAACCTACTCTTGTAACAAGCAGTCCAGTCTCAGCCAATCACTGCAGCCCAGTTTTGGCCAATCATAGATGGTCAACTGTTCAAACTACGTTCAAATAAGACAAATGCTGAGCTGTAAACAATCCGACTGTTTCTGAATCTCACTTCCATTTTGTGTGTGTCACTTTCCCTTTTCTGTCCATAAAAATTATCTGACCATGGGTGGCGCCTGTGGCTCAGTGAGTAGGGCGCCTGCCTCATATACCGAGGGTGGCGGGTTCAAACCCAGCCCCGGCCAAACTGCAACAAAAAAATAGCCAGGCGTTGTGTTGGGCGCCTGTAGTCCCAGCTGCTCGGGAGGCTAAGGCAGAAGAATCGCGGAAGCCCAAGAGCTGGAGGTTGTTCTGAGTCCTGTGACGTCACGACACTCTACCGAGGGCGGTAAAGTGAGACTCAGTCTCTACAAAAAAAAAAAAAAATTATCTGACCATGTGGCAGCCCTGGAGTCACTCTGAATCAATTCTGGTTCAAGGGCCTCCAAATTCATAAATAGTTTTTTGTGCAATTAAACTCTGTTGAATATAATTTGTCTAAAGTTTTTCTTTTGGGGGCTCGGCACCCGTAGCTCAAGTGGTTAGGGCTCTGGCCACATATAACGAGGCAGGTGGATTTGCACCTGCTAAACAATTACAACCGCAAAAATATATATAGCCAGCCATTGTGGCAGGCGCTTGTAGTCCCAGCTACTTGGGAAGCTGAGGCAAGAGAATTGCTTAAGCCCAGGACTTTGAGGTTGTTGTGAGCTGTGACGCCACAGCACTCTACTGAGGGTGACATAGTGAGACTCTGTCTCAAAAAAATATATAAATAAATGAAGTTTTTCTTTTGACAATCCCAAAAGAATACTAAGCTTTCCATGCAATGACTGAACATAAACAAGCCAGGCTCTTAACAGGAACTCACTATAATTTCCCAGATTCAATTTAACAATATTCTTAAGCCAATCTGGATTATAAAGTCATACTCATAGAAAATTTAAAAGCAACAGCTGTTTCCTAATATTGCACTACTCACATAAACCTGGAAGGATGTATATCCCCCTTCAAAAATTAGTGTTGCTAGTACAAATATGACCTTATTGAATAAAATATGAGCTAAGAACAGCAAGCAAGCTCCAACTCTGGTAAGCAGTGTTAAATCAATTCCACTGCCATCAACAAACTTCTCTCCACTAAGCCATTTAGTAGCCAAGTCTCAGGTTACCGTGACCTTCAGAAGATGAGAGGAAAAGCTGAGGTGGAATCCAGAGGAATTTTTTTTTTTAGACTGAGTCTCACTCTGTTGCCCAGGCTAGAGTAAGCCTAGCTCTACTTGGCTCAAGTCCTCCTGCCTCAGCCTCCCAGAGTGCTAGGATTGCAGGGTGAACAGAAATTTATATTTATATTTCCTAGCTATGTGATGGCAAGAAGCTTCCAAGTTGAATTTACATGTCATTCAATCTCAATGGTTTTTTTCTGAGACAGGGTCTGGCTCTGTGACTGAGGCCAGAGTACAGTGGTGTCATCAACAGCTCACTGCAACCCCCAATTCCTGACTTCAAGCAATCCACCCAACTCAGCCTCCTAAAGTCAATTTCTTTTTCTTTCTTTCTTTTTTTTTTTTTTTTTGAAACAGAGTCTCAAGCTGTCGCCCTGGGTAGAGTGCCATGGCATCATAGCTTACAGCAACCTCCAACTCCTGGGCTTAAGTGATTCTCTTGCCTCAGTCTCCCAAGTACCTGGGACTACAGGCACCTGCCACAATGCCTGGCTATTTTTTGGTTGCGGTTGTCATTGCTGTCTGGCAGGCCCAGGCTGGATTCGAACCCGCCAGCTCAGGTGTTTGTGGCTGGCGCCTTAGCTGCTTGAGCTATAGGCGCCAAGCCTCTAAAGTTAATTTCAATTTTCTTTACTTTTTTTTCTTTGAGACAGAATCTCACTATGTCGCCCTCGGTAGAGTGCCATCTCACAGCTCACAGCAACCTCAAACTCTTGGGCTTAAGCGATTCTCTTGCCTCAGCCTCCCAAGTAGCTAGGACTACAGGCACCCAACACCGGCTATTTCTTTGTTGCAATTGTCATTGTTGTTTAGTAGGCTGGATTTGAACCCACCTGCCTTGGTGTATGTGGCTGGCACTGTAACCAATGAGCTATGGGTGCCAAGCCCAATTTTAATTTTCATCTTCATGCTTATGGCCTTCCAGAATGGATTGAGAGTTTACTTTTGCATTAAAATAATATTACCTACCAAAGAGTCTCATGTGTAAAATAGTGTAGGGTAACAAATGACATTATTATCTATTGATAACAATTACGCCATTAATAACAGGGCAACTCTGGAAGGGTTAACTACCAGGAACTAGAATTTTGGTTGGAATCCAGCAGAATCTTAAGTAAAATACTGCAAACATTTCTCTGTTCAGGCAAGGTACAGTGGCTCACCCCCGTAATCCTAGCATTCTGGGAAGCTCAAGGATTGCTTGAGCTTACTGAGAGAGGATACCCCACAATGGTGAGGTCAAGAACAGGTCTTCTCATGGAGACCACAAGGATACACCTGCAGGGTCCTCTCCATGGTGACTCAGCTCTTGGGAATTTATAGACTTAACTTCCTGGAACTTGGAAATTTCCACTTCTGTGAAGTCCTGTAGTACTGTGGGGGCTGGAACAGCATCTCCCACTTAATTCCAACTGGCCAATAAAATAGGTATCTATGGGTTGGAACTTTTTGACTGGAAATAAAAAGGGAAAGACCAAGCCAGTTGGGGAAAGCGGCCATTTGGAATTCTTCTATGCCATAAGCTCCCGGATGGTAAATAAAGCCCTTCCTCTCATAAACAGTGTTTGGGTGCTCTTTCTCTCCATTGGGTCTCGTCTTCCTGCAACATTAGGAGTTCAAGACCAGCCTGAGCAAGAGTGAGACCCCCAGCTCTACTAAAAATAGAAAAATTAGCCAGGCATTGTGGTGGGTACCTGTAGTGCCAGCTACTAGGAAGGCTGAGGTAAGAAGATTGCTTGAGCCCAGGAGTTCGAGGTTGCTATAAGCTATTCCACAGCACTCTACCAGGGTGAGAGAGTGAGACTCTGTCTCAAAAAAAAATTTTTTTTTCTTTTTAAAAACACCAATGTGCCCATAGCTCAACGGTTAGAGCAAAAGCCCCCATGCACTGGGGGTGGCAGGTTCAAACCCGGCCAGGACCTGCTGACCCAAAACCCAACCTGAGCAAAGGTAAGACCTCATCTCTACTAAAAATAGAAAAACATCCTTGTGATGCTTCTTATGGACTTTGGCAACATGTAAATAACATGCAAAGCAGGTTTTTATGATTAAGGAGTCAAATTTATTGAATTGTATTATTGAAAGTTGAAACTTAACATGTATGAACAAAAACCAATAAAAGAATATGTTCTTTTCATGGACAAAAATAAAAAATAAATAAAAATAGAAAAACTGGGTTTCGCGCTCATAGCCCAGTGGTTAGGGCGCCAGCCACATGCACAGGGGCTGGTGGGTTTGAACCCAGTCCCAGTCTGTTAAACAAACAAACAAACAAACAAATAAAAAAATAGCCAGGTGTTGTGGTGGGCGCCTGTAGTCTCAGCTACTAGGGAGGCTAAGGCAAGAGAATCACTTGAGACCAAGAGTTTGAGGTTGCTGTGAGCTGTGATGCTACTGCCCTCTAATGAAGGCAATAAAGTGAAACTCTATCTCTAAAAAAAAAGAAAAAAGAGGGCGATGCCTATGGCTTAGTGAGTAGGGCGCCAGCCCCATATACTGAGGGTGGCAGGTTCAAATCTTGCCCAAGTCAAACTGTAACAAAAAATAGCCAGGCGTTGTGGCAGGGGGCTGTAGTCCCAGCTACTCGGGAGGCTGAGGCAAAAGAATCACCTAAGCCCAAGAGATGGAGGTTGCTGTGAACTGTGACGGCACAGCCCTCTATCGGAGAAAGTAAGACTCTGTCTCTTAAAAAAAGAAAAAAAAAGAAAGAAACTATGGGCTTCATTCAATCACTTGAGGGCAACTTAACTACAAAAGCTACTTGGAACTCACTTGAAAACTATTTCTATAATAATCCCATATTGTCCAGTATTGTGGACATTGCCATAGTCCAACATTTTACTGCACTGTAAGTGTAAGCCAATTTTTATTTATTTTTTTTTTTAGAGACAGAGTCTCATTTTGTCACCCTAGGTAGAGTGCCGTAGTGTCACAGCTCACAGCAACCTCCAGCTCTTGAGCTTAGGCAATTCTCTTGCCTCAGCCTCCCAAGTAGCTGGGACTACAGGTGCCCGCCACAATGCCCAGCTAATAAGCCAATTTTTAAAACTGAATTTTCTTTGTTACTAAAAGGGAAAGAGATCTTTTTTCTCCTTCCCTATTCTAATGGCATTTCTTTGAAAACCAAGTTGACCACCCAAGGGACTGTAACAAACTGGTAAACATACAGAGGTGATCAACATAAGGAACTTCCACTGAGTATATGTGGTACCTATCCAGTCTGTGAAAATAAGGTCAAATGGCTGGGCACCTGTATCTCAATGGTTAGAGTGCCGGCCCGTGCACCAGAGGTGGCGTTCAAACCTAGCCTGGGCCTGCTAAACAAAAAAAAAAGAAAAAGAAAATTAGGTCAACTAGTAAGACTCTACAATATTTGTAAATCCTTCCTCTTGTCTCTTTGAATATGTATGTAGATCTTTTGTCTTTATTTTTTTAAGAGACAAGGCCTTGCTCTGTTGCCCAGACTAGAGTGCAGTGGCGTAATCACAGCACACACAGCCTCAAACTCAGGTGATCCTCCAAACTCAGCCTCCCCAATAGCTAAGACTACAGGTGTACCTCACCATGCCTGGCTAATTTGTTAATTTTTTTGTATAGAAACAAAGTGTCACTAAGTTGCCAAAGCTGGTCTCAAGTGATCTCAGCCTCCCAAAGTGCTAAAATAACAGACATAAGTCACCACATCTGGCCTGGATACCAATCTTATGCATGGTGGATAGAGTCTTATTCTTGTTTGCATCCTAGGTGGCTAACATAGGGCTTGGGCCATAGTGAATCTAAAAAAATATCTGCCAATTAAGTCTCACATTTAGGTATTTATCCCTCTTTTCCTTGACCCTCTCCTATGGGCAAAGGTCTGACCACACATTGGAGGATAGGAGACTGGCTCTAAGACAGAGCTGAAAAAATAGATGTGATCTGTGGAGTTGATGGTATGTTCTCAGAAACAAATAAACCAAAGTGGGGAACAGTATTGCTCTCAGGGTAACATCCCTATCTACATTTGGCATCTGGCCTTACAGCATTGACCACCTTTGGGCCACACAGGCCTTTCAGTAACTACAAGCTCTTCCTAGTCCAGCGGTTCTCAACCTGTGGGTCGCGACCCACTGTAACTGTACTAAAGGGTTGCGGCATTAAGGAAGGTTGAGAATCACTGTCCTACTTTCAAGGCTTCATACGTGCCCCTCCCTCATCCTGGTAGTGCCTTGCCCAATTTAACTCCAACTCAGTCCTTGAGGTCCCAGCTAAATAGTGTTTTCTCAGGAAAGCCTTCCTCTCTCTCCCTATTCCGCCCCCTCACAGTTACTCCATTATATGTTCTCGGAGCATCCCCTACTGTCTTCCATGTTTTGCAACCATAATTAATATTTAGTTTTAATTATCTGTTTACTGTCTATCTCCCTTGCTAGATTTATAAGCAACTTGAGGACAGGTGCTATGTCTGTTTTGGTCATCACTGTATCTCCAACATCTAGCACATTGCTAGTACACAGCAGGGGATCAATAAATATTTATTAAATGAAGAAAAAAATGAAATATGCAGATAAACACTGGTTTTGTAGTGACATGGCCCTGCCTTTACTAGCTCTGTACCTTTGGATAAATTTCTTACCATCTCTGAGCCCATTTCTTCCACTATAAGATAATAGTTCCTACTTCACAGAGTTACTATATTATTGACTAATCCAGTAGAATGCTTAGCATAATGCCTAAAACATAGCAAACACCAAATAAATATTAACTGTTATTATTATTAAAGAAAAAACAGGGCACATACATGGTAAAGAAGACACATTCCATATCTCTTAACTAGGGGACTCACACAGCTCTTTTTGTGCAAGCATACTATTGTTGCAAAACTGAATAAAACATGTATTTTAAGTACATGTATTCTCTAAAACAACCCTGAAACAGGGATCCGCTTATAAAGTCAAGCATCTTTCTGAATATAAAATGATCATGTACCCACTAACTGGCTTGCATACTTCTATGTACAGGGTCCACAACTTGGTTCCAAAACTTGGCTTCAAAACCTCAGCCCAGCTGAGTTGCCCTTGTCCCAAAATATTCAAATAAGGCAACATGCTTCTATTTATTTTTTATCATAAAACAGGATCTCACTGTCACCCAGGCTACAGCACAGTGGCATCATCCTGACTCCCTGCGATCTCAAGCAATTCTCTAAGGCCTTCAAGACAACCCCTATTCCCTTCCTATAGAAAACTCCATGACTCAATGAGAAAATGTCCCTTCACTCTGGTCTTCATTAGCATCCCAGCATCATCATATCCACCCACCTACCCCACTTCCTGTTGCATTCCCCAACAGACCCTTTTAATTTCTTCATCTAAAAATGTAACTAAAACAGGGCGGCACCTGTGACTCAAAGGAGTAGGGTGCCAGTCCCATATACCAAAGGTGGTGGGTTCAAACCCGGCCCCAGCCAAAAACAGCGGGGGAAAAAACAAAAGACTAAAACAGCGCTTTCCGCTTAAATAAATGACACAGTATATGCCATAAATTAGTAAATGGTAACTATTGTTTTAGTGTTTCTACTGATCCCTAATCAACCTACAATCCAGAAAAAAATGAAGAGATGCTTTCCAAAGGTATAAATGATTTTCTTCAGAGCCTGTGGTTTTTATGTTTTTTTTTTCTTTTCTTTTCTTGAAACAAGTCTCACTTTGTTACCCTCTGTAGAGTGCTGTAGCATCATAGCTCACAGCTACCTCAAACTCTTGGGCCTGGGCGATTCTCTTGTCTCAGCCTCCCAAGTAGCTGGGACTACAGGCGCCCGCCACAACGCCCGGTTATTTTTTGTTGTTGTTGCAGTTGTCATTGTTGTTTAGCTGGCCTGGGCCGGGATCGAACCTCCCAGCCTCGGGTGGATGTGGCTGGCGCCATAACCTCTATACTATAAGCGCAGAGCCCAGATTATCTTTTAAATGTAATTTCTTTAACAAAATCCCCTTCAAAAGTAACATTTTGTACTTGAATGAACACAGAAGCTTTGCAGAGGCCTGAGTTTAAAAGCCTGCCCCCTCCCCACAACTCTTCTATAAACACCTGGTGATACCACTCTACCCCGGTATGGTGAAGAGGAAGAAAAGCTCCAAAACAGTCATTCTGGTGCGTACTTAAAATAGTTTTCCTCCTGCCCTTCTTAAAATTGGATCTTTTTTGCTAATTCTAACTCTGTATCACCAAGCTAAAGATAAGATCCTTTTTTCATCTGCCACTGCTCTAGAAATTCACTTTTTTTTTCTCCCCCATGCAAGTTGGAAAACCTGAAAAGCACTTTCTTGCAATTCCACGAAGAGAAGCATTCTGCTCACTAAACATGTGTATATGAAGCCCACAGTTACTTCAAAAGCAACTTCTCACCAAAAGCAAATTCTCAAGAGAGAATTACATGGGTGCAATTTGTTGAATGCTTATTATGTGCCGGAGGCTTTATGGGTGGGCGTTATTACCCACAAAGTTACAGTTGAACAAACGGACGCTAAAGGTTTAAGACGCATGCCAAAGTCTCACAATCAGGAGTGGCAAAGCAAGGGTTGGACGCGTATGAAGTGTGGACGCGCAAGCGTCAGTACCCTCCCCCGCCCTCTGAAAAACGGGATCGCCTTTGCTAGTCCTATCTGTCACCAGGCTAAGGTACGGCGGGCCGCCAGCGCCCCAGCCCTCAGTCATGCCGCCTGCACATGCTCCTGGGCCTCCGCTTACGTCCGTGCAGATAGAAATAAACAGGCGCGAGCCAAGAGTGCGCCGGGCGCCGCGGCCTCTCACACACACACTGCTCAGGACGCACTGCCGCACCCGAGTCCGCCGCGCACTCGGAGACCTCAGAGACCGGCGCCGGCTCCCGGAAGAGGACAAGTCCGAGCCGGGACTGCAGCCGCCGCGACCGAGCCAAGTCCGTCACCGGAGTTCGGCGCCCCCGGGACACAGAGGCCAGCGGGAGCTGGCGTGCTCCCTCAGGCCCGCGGCCTCGGCTCAGCCCCCACTGCGCTTCCCCTCCCGCGGCCCAGGATTCGCCTCAGCTCAAGGCCAGTCCCTGTCCCCTAGCTCCAGAGGTTGCCTCCTCCCCAGCACCCTACCTGGTTGCTGGAAAGACCATAATCAATCAACTTCATCCTCCCGCCTCGAAGGTGACGCGCTCCTAGGCTGCGCTGCCGCAGCCAGTGCTAGCGCTGCGGCTGCGCATGCGCGTCGGATTTGCTCCCTTCGCTGCGGGGCAGGCAGGCAATGCTCGGAGTCGCGGATAATGTCCTCCGGTCTGGGTGCTTTCCCTTCGTCTTCCGGGGGAAATGCGAAAGCTCGTGTTGGGGTTCCGTGGACATGTAGGGAAAAACAAAGTTTTTTACCGCAAGGTAAATTCTCATTGGTCTCTCAAATTTTCATGGTCTCCCTCTAGAGGGAGAAGGAGACCATTGAAAAAGGAGAGGCCAGAAACGGACCCGCAATCGCTGTTCCTACTAAGAATATTCGCTATAATGCAGTGAGTAGTCATTTTCGATGACTGTGCTAGGTCAATTGAATTTTTTTGAAAATGAACCTTAATTCCCACCTCATGCAAAAGAATGAATTCTAGACACATCATAGATCTAAATGTGAATGGTACAATTCTAGACAATAACATAGCCAAATATATTTACTATTGGATAGGAAAATAACTTTTTAGTAGAACACAGAAAGTACCAACCCTAGGCAAGGCACAGTGGCTCACACCTGTAACCCCAACACACTGGGAGGCCAAGGCGGGAAGGTCGCTGGAGCTCAGGAGTTGGAGACCAGCCTGAGCAAAAGTAAGACCCTCGTCTCTTTGGAAAACAGAAAAATTAGGTGTGGCGGCTGTGGCTCAAGCGGCTAAGGCGCCAGCCATATACACCTGAGCTGGCAAATTGGAATCCAGCCCAGGCCCGCCAAACAACAATGATGGCTGCAACCAAAAATAGCCGGGTGTTGTGGCGGGCGCCTGTAGTCCCAACTACTTGGGAGGCAAAGGCAGGAGAATCGCTTGAGCCCAGGAGTTGGAGGTTGCTGTGAGCTGTGGTGCCACAGCACTCTACTCAGGGCGACAGCTTGAGGCTCTGTCTCAAAAAGAAAGAGGGAAAGAAAGGAAAAGAAGCCAGGCGTTTTGTCGGGAGCTGTAGTCCCAGCTACTCGGGAGGATGAGACAGGAGGATGGCTTGACCCCCGGAGTTCGAGGTTGCTTGTGAGGTAGGCTGACTCCATGGCACACTAACCTGGGACAGAATGAGACTGTCTCAAAAAGAGACAGAGAGAGAAGTACCAAACCTAAGGGAAAAAGTCTGATAAACATTAAATGTAAGGCACTAAAAGACACCGTTTAAAGAGTGCAAAGACAAGCAATAAAGCAGAGAATAAGGCCAGGAGCCATGGCTCACACCTTGTAATACCAACACTCTGGGAGACCAAGGGGTGGTGGTGGATCGCCTGAGCTCACAGGTTCCAGACCAGCCTGAGCAAGTGTGAGACCCTGTCTCTAAAAATAGCCATGCATTGTGGGAGGTGCCTGTAGTCCAGCTACTCAGGAGACTGAGGCAAGAGGATCACTTAATCCCAAGAGTTTGAGGTTTCTGTGAGCTATGATGCCACAGCACTCTACCAAGAGTCACAAAGTGAGACTGTCTCAAAAAATAATAATGATAAAGCAGAGAAAATATTCATAATATAGTCATGCACAGCACAATGACATTTACTGGGCATGTAAACTACTAATAAAACCCTGAGCCACCCTGCTGACTGAACAGATCCCCTCTTGGCTAAGAGGGCCACTGAAAAACCTTAAAACTGGCTCCGCGCACATTACACAGTGGTTACAGTGCCAGCCACATATACTGAGGCTGGCAGGTTCAAACCCAGCCCGAGCCAGCTAAACAACAATGACAACTGCAACAAAAAATAGCCAGGCGTTGTGGCGGGCACCTGTAGTTTCAGCTACTTGGGAGGCTGAGGCAAGAGAATCACCTAAGCCCAAGAGTTGGAGGTTGCTGTGAGCTGTGACGCAAGGACACTCTACCGAGGGCAACTAAGTGAGATTCCGTCTCAAAAAAAAAAAAAAAAAAAAAAGTTCAGCCTGAGCAAGAGTGCAACCCCATCTGTAGAAAATAGAAAAAGTAGAAAACTAGCTGGACATTGTGGCAGGTGCCCTCTAGTCCCAGCTACTTAGGAGGCTGAGGTAGGAGGATTCATTGAACCCAACAGTTTGAAGTTGCTGTGAGCTATGGCACCACCGTATTCTGGCCTGGGTAACAGCATGAGCCTCTATCTCAAAAAAAAAAAAAAAAAAAGGTTGCACCTTAGGGAACAAATCAGTCATTCATTTGTCTTAATTATCCATACCACCCCTGGGCTTCCCCCTACCACTACGGGCAGATTTGGGAGGACAGAAATCGGATGTGTATTAAATGTGACTGGGGGGGGGGGGAGGGCAAGTAAAAGCATTAATAACCTTTCGTTGAAGAAATTTTAAAGGTTTTACCTTAATCTGCGTTTGTGAATATTTTAATTCCCTCTTGTAATTTAGGTGCTGATCACTGAAGTCTTAAGAGTTATCTAAGACTTCAATGATTATTCTCAAGTCATTCTGGATAGTGATATTTATTAAAATTATTTTGATGTCGTTTATAAGGGGATCCCCAAAAATGACACCTACTGTATTTTTTCTTTTTAAACGAGTGCAACACCCAGTATCGACTATCGTAGTATTGAATAGCCTCTCAACTGGACAGAAAAATGCTTTTGCTGCCAGTATTTCATTTAAGTTTTTATTTTCTTTACTCTCTTCCTGTTTCTGGCTCTGTGAAACAGGTACTGTCCACCTGGTAATTACCAGGGAATCAGATGCCACATTTGATAGCGGTGAGTTACTTGCTTTTCTCCTTTTTGATCTCAAATTGAAAGACGAGAGGTGCACATACTGCCTCCATCACAAAGAAGCAGCTCTTCCGCCTAGCCAACTCGGCAGTGGCTTCAGCTGTCAATGGCTTTAAAATTGCCTCTTAAATTGTAACCAAATACGTACTAGCAGACTACCCCTCGGCTTTGGTCTGGGCCGCCTTGTCTCTTTCTCCCTCTGGACTATCCGCGAGTTCCTGAGGCCATCAGAAATTGATGGGGCTGTGAATCAAGGGGTCTCCACCAATGGATGAGCACAAGTTACGGCTGGACCAATCAGGCTCTGACTCCTGAGCTTTTGCGTGAAAGGCACGTAAGCCCCAAAAAAGAAAAACAAAAAAGGGCGGCGCCTGTGGCTCGGTGGGTGGGGCGCCGGCCACATATACAGTGGGTATAGAGTTCCAACCCTGGACCCGCCAAACTGCAACAAAAATTGCCCGGCATTGTGGCAGGCGCCTGTAGTCCCAGCTACTCGGGAGGCTAGAGCAAGAGAATCGCCTGAGCCCAGAGCTTGGCGGTTGCTGTGAGCTGTGATTCCACGGCACTCTACCAAGGGGGCGATAAAGTGAAACTCTTGTCTCCAAAAAAGAAAAATGGGGTGTGGGAGAGAGTGATTACGTTCTAGCATCCAGTCCTATGAATCTTTGCCCTTTAGTTCTTGTCCCTCGAATCCTTGATCTTCCCTTCCTATAAACTATTTTTTTGGTCACTGTAACAGGAACAAATGTTGACTTTCCCAGTCGACACTAATATAAAAGGACCTGGGTTGATTGCAAAAGTCACCCGACCCGCAACAAGATTACATTTCCCAGCGTGCCTTGCATATCGGAAGTGCCTGTGACATCCGGCGGACAGGCCGTGCCACTTCCGGCGTCCTGGCGGGGAGCGGAGTCCCGGCGATTCCCGCGCGCTTTGTCCTGCGGCCCCTAGTTTCACGATTTACGGATACAGACGGGTCCTCATACTCAGAAAGTAACCTAGGATCTCGGGGGCGTTCGGCTAATGTTTGCTTGAGGAAAAAGCAGTAGAATTGAGTAACAGCTAAATGACCTAGAAAGTGCTGTCCTCCATATATTGTGGACAGACTGTGCCAGATGGTACGTCGCAATTTATTGTTAGTCAAAACACAGAAACGACCCTCGTCGCCCATCAGCAGATTAATTGTGGTATCATTATGCAGTGAATTGTTTACAGAGCTGTTAACAGCGTGTACTACTACGCAGGTTATGTCATGAGAGTGCATCATAAACCAGATACACAGACCAGCATTTCATGAAGTTCAGGAACAGACGACGAAAGTGCTAGAGGCCAAAATAGAGGTGACCTGGGGCTGGGCCTGGTGACTGGGAGAGGGGCGTCAGAGAGCCTCGGAGTGTTGGGAATTAGTCTGCACCTGTGTAAAATTCATAAATCTGGACACTTAGGTGCACTTAGTGTATTTCACAATTATGTATATATTAAGCCTTTTAAAAGTTGTAACATTGTATTCTCTTTTTTTGCATTTTTTTTTTTTTTTTTTGGCCAGGGCTGAGTTTGAACCCGCTACCTCCAGTATATGGGGCCAGCACCCTACTCCTTTGAGCCACAGGCGCCGCCCAGTATCCTTTTTTTTTTTTTTTTTTTTTTTTTTGAGACAGAGTCTCAAGCTGTCATCCTGGGTAGAATGCTGTGGTGTCACAGCTCACAGAAACCTCCAACTCCTGGGTTTAGGTGATTCTCTTGCCTCATCCTCCCAAGTAGCCCACAGACGCCTGCCAGAATGCCCGGCAATGTTTTTGTTGCATTTTGGCCCAGGCCGGTTGGAATCAGGTGGCGGCACCCTCTTTTGTTCTTAGTATTCTAAACACTTTTCATACATTAACTTGTTTGATCCCTCCACAGCTCTGTGACATAGGATAATTATTTCCTTTTGTAAGTGAGGAAAGCTAGTTAAACACCTTCTTCAGGCTCACAGTGCTAGTAGGAGGCAGAAGTGTGAACTTGTGCCCAGGAGTCCTGGCCCCTACAACCTGCCTCCTTAACCAGGAAATTATATTACTAATCAAAGGAGTTTTCACTTCAGCCTGAAGATAAGGAATGAAGGATTACAAATCAGGTGTGGTGGCTCACGCCTGTAATCCCAGCCCTCTACTCTAGGAGGCCAAGGTGAGTGGATCAGCCTGAGTTCCATAGGGAGACCCCATCTCTAAAAATAGCCATGCGTTGTGGTGGGCACCTGTAGTCCCTGCTACTTGAGAGGCTGAGGCAAGAGAATCACTTGAGCCCAAGAGTCTGGGGTGGCTGTGAGATATGACGCTACAGCACTCTACCTAGACAATGTGAGACTGTCTCAAAAAAAACAAGAGTGATGGATGATGGATTATAACACGAAATTGTTTTTTGACACAGAGTCTCATGTAGAGGACACCAAGAGCCAGACAACCCATCTGAGCAAAATGATTTGCAGCTGGGGGCCAGACCCTTGGGCGATTCATCCACAGGTGCTCCTTGTGGAGAAAGAACTCGAGCCCATGGCAATCCTTAGGCACGTAGTCATCTAATACTCCTCTCACCCATCTTGTGCTGTCTCAATAACAGGCTACTGCGGAGGTTGGGAGGTTGGGAGGTTGCTCGGGGCTACCCTGCAGTCAAGGTTAGCCCGCCTATTTCAAGCTTGTACTTCCAATCCGCATCACACCTGGTTCCTTCCTGCGGGGATCGAGACCAGGGCCACAGGGGCCATAGGGGCTGCGACAGTTTCACACTGTCAACCAAGCTGGAGTGCAGTTGAACCATCATAGCTCTTGAAGCCTCTTAATTCCTGGGCTCAGGTATCCTCCCACCTTAACCTCCCAGTGCCAACAGGCTCCATGGGTGAAATTTGATTAAAACAAAAGTAGAGAATTTCCACTAAAACCTTCTGGCCTGATTTTGGATCTTATGGGAAACACAGACTCAAGAATACAATGTTGGGCTCGGAGCCTGTACCTCAAGCGGCTAAGACACCAGCCACGTATACCAGAGCTGGCTGGTTTGAATCAAGCCTGGGCCAGCCAAACAACACTGACAACTACAACCAAAAAATAGCCGGGCATCTGGTGGTGCCTGTGGCTCAGTGAGTAGGAGGCAGGCCCCATATACCGAGAGTGGTGGATTCAAACCCAGCCCCAGCCAAACTGCAACAAAAAATAGCTGGGCGTTGTGGCAGGCACCTATAGTCTCAGCTACTTGGGAGGCCGAGGCAAGAGAATCATCTAAGCCCAGGACTTGGAAGTTGCTGTGAGCTGTGACACCACAGCACTCTACCAACGGCAATAAAATGAGAATCTATCTCTAACAACAACAACAACCAAAAAAACTAAGAATGCACACTATTATTGGTGTTCCATATTACTATTGGAACTCCCCTTCATGATCTCCTTACCATCCTTCCAGCATCACGTCTCACCATCCGCCTTCCTGTTCCCACCACCTGGTGTACTTAACTATGTCTCTTACCTTTCCTTGTCTTTTCTTAAGCTTTCTATAGGCTCAGAACACCCTTTCCCCAGGCTGGAACACTCAACAAATAGTTTGAGCACATGCTTAGGGCACCAGCAAAACAGAAACAACCCCCAAAGAAAAAAGAAAAGGAAAAAAATATGTATCTTTACAGTATTTGATCATTGATGCTCTCCTGCCCCACCCCCCAAAGCATGGAAAGAGTTATTATGAAGAAGCTTTATTCCTTATTAAGCTGTATTGCACCTATTTTGTGGTCTAGAACAGTGGTTCTCAACCTTCCTAATGCTGAGAACCTTAAATACAGTCCAAAGGGGTCATGACCCACCGGCTGAGAACCACTGGTCTAGAATATTCGAATTACATTGGATGGTGGCAGGAAAGTGTAATCTGGTCTTTGTGGAAATTTTCCCAACTGGCCACAATATCTCCTTCCTTTTCTTATAATATTACTTTTATGCTCCTTCTTTTGAGATTACAACCTCTACAATTCAAACTGGGAAGTCTTGTGATGATGGCAAAAGTGAGGTCAGGTCACTTACAAGTCACTGAGCCACAGGTGCTGCCCATCATCTCTGTATTCTTAACTTGAATTTTTATGATTTACTTATGAAATCTAAAGAGGACCACTGCTCCTTTTCCTTTCTCCTACATGCATATCCAACTCCTCAGGGTTTATTATTTAACAATGAGTTTGAGAATTCTTTTTTTTTTTTTTTGAGACAAGAGCCTCAAGCTGTCGCTCCAGTAGAGTGCTGTGATGTCACAGCCTACAGCAGCCTTAAATTCTCTTGACTCGGCCTCCCAAGTAGCTGAGTCAACAAAAATAACCCACAACACCCAGCTATTTTTTGGTTGTAATTGTCATTGTTTGGCAGGCCCAGGCTGGATTCGAACCCACCAACTCTGGTGTATGTGACTGGTGCCTTAGCTGCTTAAGCTACAGGCAACCAGCCAGGATGCTGAATTTTATTTAATGCTTTTTCTGCATCTATCGAAGGGATCACATGGTCCTTGTTTTTGCCTCTGTTGATATTGTGAATTACGTTTATGGACTTGTGTATGTTAAACCAGGCTTGCATCCCTGGGATGAAACCTACTTGGTTTTGATGAACGATTTTTTTTTTTTTTTTTTTTTTTTGAGACAGAGTCTCACTATGTTGCCCTTGGTAGAGTGCAATGGCATCACAGCTCACAGCAACCTCAAACTTTTGGGCTTACGTGATTCTCTTGCCTCATCCTCCCAAGTAGCTGGGATTACAGGCACCCACCACAATGCCCAGTTATTTTGTTGTTGTAGTTGTCGTTGTTTAGCTGGCCCAGGGTGGGTTTGAAACTGCCAGCCTGGGTGTATGTGGCCGGCACCCTACCACTGAGCTGTGGGTGCTGCTAATGAATGATTTTAATGTGTAGCTGTAATCTATTGGCTAGGATTTTATTGAGAATTTTTGCATCTATATTCATTAGTGGATTGGTCTGAAGTTCTCCTTTTTAGTTGGGTCTTTTCCAGGTTTGGTATAAGGGTGATGTTTGCTTCATAAAACATGTTAGGGAAGATTTCTTCCTTCTCAATTTTTTGAAATAATTTCTGCAGTATGGGTATGAGCTCTTCTTTGAATGTTTGGTAGAATTCTGGCGTGAAGCCATCTGGACCAGGGCATTTTTTTATTGGGAGATTTTTTTTTTTAACCTGAAGATGTCGCACTCTCAAGAACAGAGAGGCTACTGTTGGCAATTCTGTCATGCATTAGGAGAGCCTTCCTTTCTCTCCCTGAAAACGCCAAGCACAAACTGCACCTGATGTCAGTGCCGCTATGTCACCCAGTCACCCTTGTTGGTGCCACTATGCACCCCATCACTGCACACAGTCGGTACATGGATTGTAAGTATGAGCTTGCAAGCGGTGGACTCTCCATAGGTGCAGGAGAGCCTGGAGTAACCTCTGCCATGGTCTTTTATTGGCACAATATACAACAGGTGTGTGGGGCCCACATACAAGGACTACATGCTTAATGATCACTATGTGCTCTTTCCCCACAGGCTCAACTCCCACCCTGTTGCACCACAAATGTCAAATGCTTGCTAATGAGCAACTGATCTTATCTGGTTAGAGCACTTAGTTGCTTGAGGAATTGACTCCAGGCTGCAAAACATCTTCATGCTGACCAGGAGACCCTCCCATTCCCAGAGCCTCCCTCAAGAACCGGTGACCGTTCCTATAAGCATGGTGCTCAGTCTCTTACATATCCCCCTTTTCTGTCTAAGATATTCTTGTATAGGGTAAGGGAGGAACCCGAAGTTGTCTGTTTTGTCTATTGTTTTCATCGAGCAGCTCTTCTTCTAGCTAGGCAAAGGAACAAAAAGCATAGAATAATTAACAAACACCAATGAAACCAATGAGGGTTTCCACAGAAGAAAAGAAGGAGAGGGATTATCCATATTGTTGAAACTGTTTAGAATTCCAATTTTTGTGACCGATTGCATTCTTCCAAGTGAATAGTAATATTAATCTTACACATTTCATCACCTAACTGTTTTGGGCTGACGCGTGGGATCCTTAATCAATGATGCTTCCTTAGGAAGTATTAACCAATACCTGAGGTTTTATGTCAGGTGGGAAAAGGGTATTGTCAAGAAGCTCATACCTTTTCCAAGCTGAAGTCTGGAGGAACAGTAAATAAGTAAAATTTTCTAACCTTTGCTGACACCAGTGCAATTATTACCAGCAACAAGAAGTCTGCTATTTGTGTTCCAAATCTCTGCCTGCTAACACCACAAAACTGGCTACTTGTTAATGACTTGGTCAGAGCTCACCCGGGCCTAGAGAATGGGGGGGAGGGTTCCCTGAGTGGTGGAACCCCGTATCAATCCTTCCTCTTGGAACAGAAGCTGTAAACTGCCATAAGGGAAAAGGGATGCTGACTACTCCAAACTACTTCCTGCTGAAACTGGACAGTGATGTAAGGGGGCAGTTAGAGGTTCTTCAGAGGAGGTTGATCCAGGTTTCACAGTCAATAAAAATCTGGGTTGATAGTTTAGAGGCATTAATATAGACACATACTGTTCATATATCAGGGATCCTCAAACTTTTTAAACCTCTGTTGTGGCCTTTTATTGAGGCATTATACAACAGGTGTGGGGGGGCCCACGTACTGGAGCTACGTGCTTAATGACTGCTATGTGCTCTTTCCCCAGGGGCTTGACTCCCGCCCTGTTGCACCACATATGTCCAAAGTATAACACCTGCTAGCAACATTAGTCACAAATGTGTTTTGCTATACATCAACATTTACAGACACGTAATTAGATGTTACTTAGAAAATCCTTAAGACTTGGTCATGTTTGATCTGGCAGGCTGGCAGTCACCACTTCTCTTGATGTTTTGTAATAATATGAGCAAAATCTTGACCCCAATGTAGCACATTATCAGGTTCCCGTTCAGACATATCAGGTTTATAGAAAATAGGCTGTTTACCCATGCTCGTGTTTTTTGCCAGTAAGCTCTGGGTTCGGCCCAACTGATACTTGCCCTGCGGCAAAGGTGTTCCATTCTTATTGAATTGAAAGTGGCATTCATTTGCCCAATGGCACCCTTTTCTACACCTGGGTCATATACCTGTTTTTTTCTTTTGGAGACAAAGTCTCAAGCTGTTATCCTGGGTAGAGTGCCATGGAATCACAGCTAAAGCAACCTCAAACTCCTGGGCTTAAATGATTCTCTTGCCTCAGCCTCCCGAATAGCTGGGACTACAGGCACCCGCCACAACACCCCGCTATTTTTTGGTTGTAGTTGTCATTATTGTTTGGCAGGCTTGGGCTGGATTTGAACCTGCCAGCTCTGGTGTATGTGGCTGGTAACTTAGCCACTTGAGCTACAGACGCCGAGCCTACGGGGGGGTTATATCTTCTGTTCCCTTTGATTGTCTAATGAAAGATGGCCATTGTGATTACTATTCCTCTGACACTTCTTTCTCACATGGCCTAGCATTCTACAATTATGGCATTTAATAGCTTTAACTATGAGGCTATTCACCCAGTCCTCCAACTGTTTAATCTGGGTTGCCATATTAGTTATTAAGGTGTTTCACAACTTGACAGACAACTAATCACAGACACATCACCAAGATGAACAAAATGACTCCACATACATAATGCTGTTTGCCAGAGGTCCATTTACTCTGAGTGATGTCCCCTCTGTTGTCTATGGACGGGGAATTACCCTTTGTTTCCTCGTAAACTCCCTCTTGCCATTTTCCTGAAAGTTTCATTTACTCTGAGTGTAGTTCCCCCTTTCGGTCCATGACGGGGTCCAGATCCTGACAACTACGCCATTTGTCAGCTCCCTCTTTGGCACCCCATCATTGTGCAAATAAAAACAGCTGGGACATGGATTGAAGGTACAAGAGGTGGGCTTCCCATAGGTGCAGGGAGAGCCTCAAATAACTTCTTGTGGGTTTTTATTGAAGCATTATACAACAGGTGTAGGAGGGTCGACGTACAGTAGCTATATGCTTAATGATCGATACATGCTCTTCCCCCACAGGCTCAACTCCCACCCTGTTGCACCGCAAATGTCCAAAGTATAACATCTGCTTGTTAACAAGTGACCGATCTTATCTCATTAACACATGCAGTTGCTTGAGGGCTTGTCTCCGGGCTGCAAAACATCTCCATGCTGGCTAGAAGATTGTCTTACTCCCAGCACCTCCCTCAAGAACCAGTGGCCGCTTCTATAAACCTGGTGCTTGGTCTCCTACAGGGAATTACCTCTTGCTTTCCCATAAACTCCCTGTTGCCGTTTGCCGAAGGTTTCACTTACTCCAAGTGTAGTTTCCCCTTATAGTCCATGACTCCATCCAAATCCTGCTGACCGCCATTCGTCAGTGCCGCTATGTCACCCTGTCATCCCTGTCGGTGCCACTATTCACCCTGTCATTGCACACAGGAACCAGCCGGTACAAGGATTGTAAGTACGAGATTGCAAGAGGTGGACTCATCATAGGTGCAGGAGAGCCCCAAGTAACCTCTACCATGGCCTTTTATTGGCACAATATATAACAGGTCTGGGGGGTCCAAGTACAAGGACCACATGCTTAATGATTGCTACGTGTTTTGTCCCCATGGGCTAAACTCCCACCCTGTTGCACCACAAATGTCAAAGTTCAACACCCGCTTACTAACAAGCAACCAACGTTATATCGTTAGAGCACTTAGTTCCTTGAGGGCTTTTCTCCAGGCTACAAACATCTCCATGCTGGCCAGGAGACCGTCCTGTTCCCAGAGCCTCCCTCAAGAACCAGTGACCATTCCTATAAGCATGGTGCTTATTCTCTTACAACCTGAGATTTTTTTATTGTTTCTTTGATCTCAGTTCTTGAAATCGGTCTGCTTGAGAGATCTATTTCTTCTTGATGAAGTCTAGGGAGAGGGTGCGATTCCAGGTATTGATCCATTTCCTCAACATTATCAAATTCTGGTTATATAGTTTCTTGTAGTACTCAAGAGATGATATCTCTGTGGCATCTGTTATCATTTCCCATTTATCATTTATGATTGAGGTGATTAGAGATTTTACGTTTCTGTTTCTAGTTAATCTGGCCAAAGGTTTATCAATTTTATTTATTTATTTGAAAAACCTACTTTTTGTTTTGTTAATTTTTTGTTTGTTTTTGAGACAGAGTCTCACTATATTGCCCTCAGTAGAGTGCGATGGCCTCACAACTCACAGAAAACTCAAACTCTTGGGCTTAAGTGATTCTCTTGCCTCAGTCTCCCATGTAGCTGGGACTACAGGTGCCTGCCACAACGCCTGGCTATTTTTTTTGTTGCAGTTGTCATTGTTTAGCTGACCTGGGCTGGGTTCAAACACGCCACCCTCAGTGTATGTGACTGGCACTGTAATCACTGTGCTATGGGCACTGAGCCTATTTTGTTAATTTTCTGAATGATTATTTTGTTTTCAATTTAATTCGTATCTGATTTAATTTTGGTTATTTATTTTCTTCTGCTGGGTTTGGGATTATTGTTCTTTTTCCAATTCCATAGATGATTTGTGAGTTTATTGATGCACTTTCTTTCTGTTTTTCTAATTTTTCTCTTAAGTCTGCTTTTGCTGTATCCCACAGGCTTTGGTAATTTGTGTCTTCATTGTTGTTATTTTTATGAAATTTAACAATTTTCTCTTTTATCTCTTCCTGAACCCAATTAACATTCAGCATAAGGTTGTTTAATTTCTAAGTCCTTGTGTAGGGATTAACATTTTTGTTGGAGTTGAGTACCACGTTTATTGCCTTGTGGTCTGAGAGGATTCAAGGTATAATTTCTTTTCTTTTCTTTTCTTTTCTTTTCTTTTCTTTTCTTTTCTTTTCTTTCTTTCTTTCTTTCTTTCTTTCTTTTTTTTTTTAAGACAGGGTCTCTTTGTCACCCTTCGTATAGTGCTGTGGCATCACAGCTCACAGCAACCTCCAACTCTTGGGCTTAGGTGATTCTCTTGCCTCAGTCTCCTGAGTAGCTGGGACTACAGGTGCCCACCACAACACCTGGCTATTTTGTTGCAGTTGGCACTGCTGTTTTAGCTGTCTGGGGCCAGGTTTGAACCTGCCACCCTCCATATATGGGGCTGGCACCCTACCCACTGAGTCATAGGTGCCACTCCATGGTATAATTTCTATTCTTTTAATTTTGCCAAAGTTTGATTTGGATCCCAGGCTGTGGTTCATTTTGCAGTACATACCATGGACTGATGAGAAAAATGTATATTTCTTAGTTTTGAGATGGTGTGTTCTGTATATGTCTATTAATTCCATTTGTTCTAGGGTTACATTTAAGTCCTTTGCATCTTTGTTCAGTTTCTGTTTAGATGATTTGTCCAGTTATGTCAGAGGGTTGTTAAAGGCCCCGATTATTCTGGTGATATGGGATATCATATTGCTCAGACACATCAAAGTCTTTCATAAATCTGGGAGAATTTAAGTAGGATGCATAATACAATGTCTTCTTGTTAATTGTTCCTTTGATGACTATAAAGTGTTCATCTTTGTCTTTCTTTCTTTCTTTTTTTTCTTGAGACAGAGTCTCACTATGTCGCCCTCAGTAGAGTGCCATGGTGTCACACCTCACAGCAATCTCAAACTCTTGGGCTTAAGTGATTCTCTTGCCTCAGCCTCCCAAGTAGGTGGGACTACAGGTGTCCACCACAATGCCCAGCTGTTTTTTTGTTGTAGTTGTCATCATTGTTTGACTGGCCTGGGCCAGCCTTGAACCCACCAGCCTCAGTGCATGTGGCTGGTGCTGTAATCACTATGCTACAGGTGCCAAGCCATGGAAGTTAAGTTTTGACCTTTAGCTTCTGGGTGTTTACTTTGCTGGTAGTCCGTTGTGGTGGTCAGTGTTGAGAATAGGTCTCATTATTTCCTGTAGATCTGGTCTTGTTATGGCAAATTTCCTCAGTGCTTGTATATCCGTGAAATATTTGATTTCTCCATCAATTTTGAAGCTTAGTTTAGCATGATATTGAATTCTCAGCTGAAAATTGTTTGTTTAAGAATGATGAAGGTGGGCCTGACATGGTGGCTTGTGCCTGTAATCCTAGCACTCTGGGAGGCTGAGGCAGGTGGATTGCTTGAGCTCAGGAGTTTAAGACCAGCCTAAGCAAAAGCAAGACCCTGTCTCTACTAAAATAGAAAAACTGAGGCAAGAGGATTACTAGAGCCCAAGAGTTGGAGGTTGCTGTGAGCTATGACACCACAACACTCTACCCAGGAAAACAGCTTGGGACTCTGTGTCAAAAAAAAAAAAAAAAAAAAAAAAAAATGATGAAGATGGATGACCATGTTCTTCTGGCTTAGAAGGTTTCATTTCAAAAGTCTGTTGCCATCCTAATGGCTCTGCCTCTGTAGGTCAGTTACAGAGGTGCTTAATCCTGGCTGCTTGCAGAAGTTTTTCTTTCGTCTTGACTTTGGATAGGTTCATTACAATGTGTCTTAGAGAAGCCTGGGGTTTGATATCCATCTGAAAGAATTGTGTCAGTATCTTTAGTAAAACTTGGGAAATTTTCCTTTATGATGGTCTCCAGTAGACTTCCATTCCTTTGGGACAATCTTCTTCTCCTTCAGGGATCTCTATTATTCATTTATTTGAACACTTAATGGAGTCTTGTAGTTCTCTAAGTACCTGTCCTGCTTTCTCTCTCTTCTTTTGTGCCTCTTTAACTACCTGGGTTAACTTGAAAACTTTATCCTCTAGGTCTGAGTTTCTTTCTTCTCCATGGGCTACCCTATTTTTAAAGTTTCTACTGCATCTTTGCTTTCCCTGATTGTCTTCTTCATTTCCTTATGCTCTACTGTATCCTTTCTATATTCTACATATTTCTCATCTGACTTTTGGTTCTGTCTATACGTTATCTTGTTCATTCCTTTTATTGTCTTTACTGTCCATATTTTAAATTCCCTTTCTGTCATGTCCATTAATTGTTTATAGGTGAAGTCTTCTGCAGTAGTTCCTCATGGTCCCTTGGGGGAGTTCCTTTATTTTGGGTTTTCACCTTGCTTGAATTTTTCTGTTGGTTCCTCCACGTGTGTTCTTTCTTCTTGTTCACCTCCTTGTCCTCCTTTTTCCTTCTCACTGCTTCCTTTTATTTCACACAGAAGTCCTTTCTCGTGATGACAATATGTTGCAATATGTTGCCTGGACACCATGTGGCACTGTGATTTTTTTAGGAGACAGCACAGTCAGTAACCTCCATGGTCCTTATTCCAAACTTAGTTGCCTTCGGTGATCACCTAATTGTTTCCTTAGCATTCAGTCCCTGCCAGGTTGGGATCTTAAAGCTCTCCAGAATCCTTCAGGAACAGGTCTCACAGTGCCCCCTGACTGTAGTTCCTGTGGTGTGTGTGTGTGTGGGTCCCTCACCCTGTCCCAAGAGTGGAGTTCTGATCCTGGGAGGTGAAATTAAGATGGCCATGCTTTAGACCCCTGCTAAGACCTTCTCATGACATTCCCACTGTGGCAGCTCCCTGGCCACTGAGTCCTCCTCAGTGTGGTTGCCTTGACAGCCACCAAACCTATGGCAAATCCATTCTAACCAGCATTCAAATCTAGTTGTTGTATACTGTTCATGTCTGCCCACTCTTCCGAGCTTTCCACTCAACACACAGCTTCCCCCCCAAAACTGTAAACACCGGAAAGGCTTCCTTCTATCCCTGGTCCTCTGTGGGGGGCCAGCTGATCCCAGCTGGTTGCAATCACTTGCCTAATTCATCAGATTTCCACCACTCCAGATCATACACTCTATCCAGCTCACCACCTCCTCACCTGCTTCCTATGCTATGACTCTGGGTAAGGTCCTCGTGCTGGGTTCTCTCTTTTCCCCCAGTCATTCTAGGAGAGCTCGGCTGACTGATCCTTTTGGTCCACCACCTTTTTTTTTTTTTTTTTTTTCTTGACCAGCTTCACTTAGCTCTTTTATTATACAGAAACTACTATGTGCCTAGCACAATTCTAAGCACTTTGTGGTTTTTGTTTTTGCAGACAAGACCTCACTATCTTGCCCAGGCAGGAGTGTAGTGGTGTCACCATAGCTCACTGCCACCTCACACTTTCAGGTTCCAGCAATCCTCCTTACCTCAGCCTCCTGAGTAGCTGGGGTGACAGGCACATCTATATCTGGCTTTTTCTATTTGAATCTCGTTCTTACTTAGGCTGGTCTCAACTCCAAAGATATCCTTCTAGCCAGCCTCCCAAAGTTGTAGGATTATAGGCCTGAGCTGTGGCACCCAGCAAGCACTTTATAAATACATTATTATATTAGCTCATTTTAGGTTGAGCACCTTTCCCTAGGTGTTCAACATCAGAGCCAGTATTGGGACCCACAGTCCCTGCTGGCAAGGCCTGCCTTAGTAACAGACCAGGCACAGGGAGTGAGATTACAGAGGCTCCCTCCCCGCTCCCACAGTGGGTTGTGAATAGTGCCAGGTTGCCAGGCCAGCCCATGAAGCCTTATATTGCTGGTAGGTCCAACTCATGTTTGTCTGCTCCATAGTCTTGGGCAGTCCAATTCACCTCTTTGGATCTC
>CAUYPK010056203.1:117500-140433 GCA_963574355.1 Loris lydekkerianus | reverse complement strand
TTTTCTTGTCTATAAAGCATTTAACCCCCCTGTACATGACTCACTCCTTTTAAAGAAAAAAATTGAAATGTAAGGCTGTGTAAGATTTGTTTTTAAACTGTACAGTGTCTTTTTTTGTATAGTTAACACACTACCGAATGTACCTTTAGGTAGCCCTGTCCTGGTGATATTTTCAATAGCCACTAACCTTGCCTGGTGCAGTATGGGGGTTGTAAATTGGCATGGAAATTTAAAGCAGGTTCTTGTTGGTGCACAGCACGAATTAGTTATATATGAGGATGGCAGTTTTTTCATCTTCAGTTGTCTCTGATGCAGCTTATATGAAATAATTGTTGTTCTGTTAACTGAATACCACTCGGTAATTGCAAAAAAAAGTTGCAGCTGTTTTGTTGACATTCTGAATGCTTCTAAGTAAATACAATTTTTTTATTAAAAAATATATATATGTACAGTCATATGTTTTCACTACCAAATCTGACTATTGTTAATAACTCTAAAACTCTTTTGCCACCATTAAATTTATGTAAGAAGAATGTTTGAATATATTATTCCTGTGCTATTTGTTTAAAATATGAAGTCTGACAAGTAAGTTTGTGAATTGATCCTAGAAAAAGTGCTACATACCTCATTTCTGAATATCACTATGGTCACCTTCAACGTACTTCCCTTGGGAAGCTAGGGACCAATGCCAGCACCTAATTCATGCATATATGATTATTTTTCATGCATGTATGATTATTGTATTTTTAAACTTTAGTATGATTTTAATCTCTTCGCTACTAATAATTTATTCTACAGTTAAACTTCAAAATGCATTGTTTTTGATCTAGTCAAAAAGGAGCCATATTTATACATGATGGCATTTGGAGAAAACTCTGAGGGTGTGAGAGTTACACAGATATTCAGCTTTAAATATTTTAATATGATATTTTCATCAATAAAGCTCTTGGTGTGCTCTTATATATAATTTTAAAATCTTGCATATCTACTAATATATCTTTGTCAGGCAAATGCCATGGGGTAAAACTGAAGATAATAACTTAAGATTTATGTCTCTCTGTTGGAAGTTACAGTTGTCATAAATTGACAGTTTTGAAGGACCTGAACTGACATCAAAGAGTTCAAAGTGATCTGGTTAGGTCAATTAACGTTAATTTTCATCTTTCATTAAATTCTTTTAAATGTTTCTTCTTTTCCTTTTTTCTAGCCAAGTCCTATACCAAGTCCTGTTTTGGGGCGAAAGCCAAATGCTAGTCAGTCATTGCTTGTATGGTGCAAAGAAGTTACAAAAAACTACCGGGGAGTAAAAATCACCAATTTTACCACATCATGGAGAAATGGTTTATCTTTCTGTGCAATATTACACCATTTTAGGCCAGATTTAATGTAAGTAAAAACATTTTTCATTCCCTACAAATATTTTGTCAATAATAGATATTTTTTAAAAGAACATAAAATAATTTCTTAGCACGTGTCCTTAAATGCTTAACTTTGTTTCTGTTTTATTATCTACATACCTCTTGCTTTTTGAGAGAAGAAATATGTGCCAGAAAGAAATGTTCTTCCTCTTGATACCTAAAAACAATCTTTTCTATTTTTAAAGAAAATGGATTTTCTCCTTAATCTCATATAAAGAACAGACTTCAAATTGTTATGAAAATTGTGTTAGTGTTAAAATGAGATGAAACAAATAAGCCTTTAGCTCTTTGTATATTGACAACAGGGATTACCTCCTGGTAAGTTTGGTTGTCAAAGCTAGCCTTTGGTTCCTGCCTTAACTTCTCTTTTATATAGAAAGTTTCAGGCAATGAAACATGTAATCACTGTTTTTATTTATTTATTTCCTTAATTTTCTACACTATTAGTTTTGTTGATTGAATTGCTTTGAAATTGCTAGTTACTGTTTGGTATTATTGAATGTCAAATTTTTAAATTCAGTTTGTTTTAAGAACAGTTGTTTTTATCAAATACTATATGTACCTACTGTGCCATTTTCTCCCTCAGTGACTACAAGTCTCTGACTCCTCAAGATATTAAAGAAAACAACAAAAAGGTGAGAATTGCTGAGGAAAAAAAACCAACATAGTTTCAATTTTGGCTTTTCTGCAGGTCTTTATTAATTTGGAAAAAATGAGGCTATTTTGTGAAGTCATAACTATAGAAAGTTGTCTGCATGGTTTACTCTGATTTGTTATGGACTTTCAAGATCACAACAAATGTGAGGCTGGTATCAGATTATGTGTGTGACCTTCATTAAAGCATGTTGTTTTAAGATTTAGCTTTAAAAAATGTACCCCAAACAGGTATGTGCCATAACTATTAAGTAAGTTTATAAAAATATATTAGGACAGGGTGAAAGCAGGAGCCTAAAGAGAAGCCAGAGAGAGTACCTAGGTTCTTAGAAGCAAAAACATATAAAATTGATTCTTATTTTCTGGTAAACTATATAGTTATGTACCACATACTGACATTTCTGTCAACGATGGACTTTATATACAATGATGGTATCATAAGATTATAATACTGTATTTTTAGCATACCTTTTATATGTTTAGATACATGCTTAACACTGTGTTACAGTTACCTATGGTAATTGCCAGTCTGATGTGTAACATGGGGAGCAGCAGGCTAAACCATATAACCTAGGTGTGTAGTAGACTCTCCCATCTAGGTTCACACAGTGTCAAAATTCCTTCACAGTGCATTATTCCTGTGGTTAAATGACACATGACTATATGTTTTTCCACATCATTAATTAATATATTAAGATGTAGCTTCCCAACTGGTGTTTGGGGAAGTGATAGAGGTAGGTATCGATCCTTTTAGTTATCAGTTCTGTGTGGGACTGAGTTGCAAGAGCCCCCTGGACCAGCTGACTGTGGCTGACTTATCTATTCAACCCAGTGAAAATATAGTATGATTTCCTATGTGCAAAGAGCAATTACCTAACTCAGCACACAGTAGGCACTTAATGTTCTTTGGTGCTGAATTGAATTTTTCACCTGATAAACTAATGAAATGTGTTGTTGCTTAGAATAGGAGTTCTTAATCTGTGATCTATGGATAGAATTCAGGTGGAATGAATGCATTTTATTTTTATAATTCTTCAACTGAAATTTAGCTTTTCCGTTAATTATTGATTTAGGCAACAAAATATAGTAGTACTATAGTGCTATGTCGTCTTTAGAAATCACAGATATTTTTACATCATGCTGCAGCTGCAGGTACTTCCAAATACCTTTTAAGTTTATCACTTCTTCAAAAGTACGTTAATTAATGAATTCATAAAAAGCACATATATCACCATTTCCCAAATTTGGTTTAACTAATATTTTCATAATTGTATTTCTGGTTTCTTTTGTAGTTCTATATATTTTATAGACATAAAACATTATTCTGAGAAGGGATCAATTGCCAAAAGGACTTATGAGACAAAATGGTTAATAACTTCTGATAAAGTGTTTTTAATATACTTTAGATACTTAAAACCACTAGGGATAAAAAATATCATCACTTGATAGAAGTTTAGTTAACGGCTTGTGTCTATTAAAGTGAAATGCCTTTTTTTCATTAATTAATGAATTAATAATTTTTTTCTAAGAGGTGGGTCTCGCTCTGTCACCCTATGTTGAAGTGCAATAATATGATCTTAGATACCTCAAATTCCTAGGCTCAAGTGATCCTCCTGCTTTAGCTTCCTCAGCAGCTGGGACTATAGGTACACACTACCATGACCAGCTAATTTTTTTTAAATTTTTGTAGAGATGGGTCAGGGTCTCACCTCGCTATGTTGTTCTAGGATTACAGGTATGAGCCATGGCACCCAACCTCAAAACAACTTTTCATCTTTATTGCTCTCAAAAGCCAAAAATTTGCATAGCCATCAAAACATTATTTCTTTGCAAATGCATAATGCTGGTCCTAGAATAATACATTTAAAAGCTTCCAGATTTTTATTGAAATATGCCACCACGAAAAGGTAGTCTATAAAAGCCAGTATAATTTTCTTTATAGAAATCACTCTTCTGGTGAGCATATTACAATGTAAGTCATTTTCATGAATTATTTCTTATATAATTTTGGAGAGCCTATGTCTATTAAGGTGAAATGCCTTCTTTTTTATTAAGGTAAAATATGTCTTAAATATGACGGTTCTTTACTTGCATTTTCTTGCACTTGAATGAATTGCTAAGCTAACTTAAATACGGATATGAAGATTATAAAATAAACCATTATTTTTATAAAGTACAGCTTTCAACATACTGTTTAAAATTTTGAAGCGAAAACAAGTTGATTTGACTTACTCATATATTTTTTAAAGAATATGGGGAATCTCATTAAGGCTTAAGTAATACTTCTTTACATTAGTTTTTCGTGAACTTAATAATGGTGTGCATATCTTGAATTTGCATATTACTACATAGAGAAGAATGTCCCATTAAAATTATTTTCTCAATTATATCTTCCAGGGTAGATAATGTTGGCTTTTAGAAAGGCATTTAACTTTGACGATTCTATTCATTGCACTATTCAATAAATAATTGTTGTTACATAGTCTTTCTTTTATCACTTACAACTTCTTGTCTGATATCTACATTGAGTATCTCAGTTGCTACCTGCAGATTACTTCAGATTCCATAGTTCTTCCTAAATAACCCCAAATGCCCTTATTAAAACTTAAAGCAACACAGGAAACATTGCCTGTCTCTAAATTCCACACAGATGTATAATATGACTGGCAGTGACTCCTCCTTACCAATTAAATAACATGTAAGTATGAATAAGACAATTTACTTGAAAGACCTCTTTTTTTTTTTCTCCACACACAAACAGCTTAAAAGATAGTATGTGGTTCACCATAGCAGAAGAGGTTAACCTATAAAGAAATTGCTTTCTAAAGCCTTGACCTCACTTACAGGAAACCTGGTTTGTTTTTAAATGTCTTTTAGTTCAATTAGTATACCTAAAATTAATTAATACATGAAGCAAAACACCAGAAGGAGTTTCCCCCACGAGAAAGTTAATCATTTTTCTAGGTTTGTAAAAAGTGCTGAATTAAAAAAAGATATTTATCTATGACATCTGATCTTAAGCAGTATGTCAGTGTTTTAGATGATTGGGAAATGTTAGAATACTGCCTGTGGTGCTTTTCCTGATGGTCTGCAATTGATGTCTGTCAATCAAGTTGTCAAGACAAGGAAGAAAATGACTTTAATTTTCCTAAAACATTTAAAATGACAAACAAGCCTATACATGCACACCAACTGAGCCATTCTCTCTAGTAAATAGTTTGAGATACCTATATTATGAAGCCTAGTGCTGTGAAAATTTAAAAGGTTTTTAATATCACAATTTATTTTTCATTCTCCTTATTCCACATCTATTTAACTACAGGAAGAATATGAGACAAGGATTAAATTCAAAGGTAGAAATGTACTTTAACACGAGAGTGCAAAAGACTGATTCTTTCTGAATTGTTGCATAATTTCCTGTTTCTTTTAAGAAAAACTTTGAATTATGGTCTTAAATCTAGATTGTTAAGAAGAATAGACATTTTACACCCCAAAGCAAAATATATCTGGAGGGTTCCTACTTTCTCTGAGAGTGTATCTAAACCTCTAGCTGTATGTTTTTAATGCTTCCTAGCAACACAATGTTGTTTTCAAGGGTTAGTTCAGGATAGTAATAATTAATTGTAAATTGAGAACAGCTTTGATTCTTCAAAACTAGAAAAACCTGATGTACCACAGTCATTTAAAGGCTAACAAAAATAATACAATGCAGCCTCACATTCTCAACTAGATTGCAGTACTCAAAACATTGCATTCTTTCCAAAATGGATGAAGTAAACATGAAATCATGCTTGTTATGAAAGTCAGTCTTAATTGAGCATTTAGAAAATCTTTCTTTTTTAGGTTTAAATAACATTTATTTGTATTTTATACTGTGTAATCTCACAGTTCTTTTGATTTATCTAGCTGTGCTTTTTCTTCACAAGTCATTGCAATCACATGATGACCATGGAAAAGAGATTGATAGGAATGATAAAGCTCAGGATGGATTAGGCTAATATTTCTTTATACTTTAGTTCCTTATCTCAAAAATCCATCCTAAGATTTTTAAAAAAATTTTAACTTTCATTTTTTCTATGTCCTGTTTTGGAAAAGAAAGTTTTGATTGTTATTTAGTAAACATTTTTCCCTTGCCTGTACCCCACTTGTACACATTTCTGACTCTTGGAATTTTGTTGTTTTCTTGTGCTGTAATGTCAGTAACATTTTAAGTACCCTCCAATAATAACAAAAACCCATTGAAATTTTGCTGTTTTTAAAATATGTGGATTATCCGAATTGTTTAATAATATCTTTTGTTTTTCCTCCTTTGAAGGCATACGATGGATTTGCCAGCATAGGAATTTCCCGGTTACTGGAACCTTCTGATATGGTTTTATTAGCAATTCCTGACAAACTGAGTGTTATGACTTATCTCTATCAAATAAGGGCACATTTCAGTGGCCAAGAACTAAATGTTGTTCAGATAGAGGAAAACAGCAGTAAAAGCACATATAAAGTTGGAAACTATGAAACAGATACAAACAGTTCTGTTGATCAAGAAAAATTCTATGCAGAGCTTAGTGATCTGAAACGGGAGCCTGAACTGCAACAGCCTATTAGCGGAGCAGTAGACTTCTTATTGCAGGATGACTCTGTATTTGTAAATGATAGTGGGGTTGGAGAATCAGAAAGTGAGCATCAGACTCCTGATGATCATCTTAGTCCAAGCACAGCCTCCCCTTACTGTCGCAGGACTAAAAGTGACACAGAACCCCAAAAGTCTCAGCAGAGCTCTGGAAGGACTTCAGGATCTGATGACCGTGGAATATGTTCCAATATAGATTCAACCCAAGCACAGGTTTTGTTAGGTAAGAAGAGACTATTGAAAGCTGAGACAGAATTAAGCGACGTCTATATTAGTGATAAAAAAAGGGATATGTCTCCACCCTTTATTTGTGAGGAGACAGATGAACAAAAGCATCAGACTCTAGACATCAGTAGTAACTTGGAGAAAGAAAAATTAGAGGATTCCAGACCCTTAGAATACAAATCAGATCCTGAATCACCTATCAAAAAACCAAGTTTATCTCCTACTTCTAAACTTGGATACTCATACAACAGAGATGCAGACCTTGCGAAGAAAAAACGTACTTCCGTGCGGCAGACAGAATCTGATTCAGATGCTGATAGAATAACTTTAAATCATGCAGATCATTCTGCAAAAACAGTTCAGGTAAGTGACTTATAATGATGAATACATGTATTCAATAAATCATTATTCTGTGTTTTTATTTCTTTTTCTATAATTTTCATTATTACACCTGCTTCATATTTAAAGTTTATAGTATACTTTAAGCCCATAAATCCCAGTTTCAATATTGAAGAATTTCAAACCAAAATACTATTACTTACAAAACAGAATATTTAACTGTAGGAATAGATCAAAGATACTTCATTATTCCATTTAACAAAAACATCTAAGAATGTATAATGCCAAATTAAGTATTTCCCATTTAAAGCACTCTCCCTAAATATTTTAGTTACATTATAGTTAGTGTTTCTAGTACTGGTTTAAAATTGCATTAGTAGCCAAATTTCTACCCATGCCAGGAACATGGCACAGTTTTGATTCCTTCCTTACTCTTAAAATTTACTGTATTTACTTGATTCCCTGGTACTGTCAGTTATAAGATATGCTATTGTTTTATGTACAATAACAAAAAGAACATAATAAAGTTATGACACATGGTTTTCTTATCACTTAGAATTTTTATTTTGTATCTGTTAAAAAAGCTCTTAAATTTATTTAGCCAGATAATAAATTTATTTATTTATTTATTTAAATCTTAAAACATTTATACATTTACATAAAAAGGAAATTTTAAGCAAATTAAATTGAATAAGGTATTCCTAAAAGATTTTCACCTTTAGAATTCACTTCTTCCAATTCACTTTTTGATTTAGAGTTATTGATGTTCCTATTTTTCTGCAGTGTTAATTTCTGTGCCCATAAGAGCATAGTTTTATAGCAAATAGTTTTTGTGTTTTTTTGAGGGGGGAACAGAGTCTTAAGATTACAAGTGCAAGCTATCATGCTCATACCATTATTCTTATCACTTAATCTTTACATTATCCTTGTAAGAGTTGGTCTGTTTTTAATCACGAGGAAACTGAGGCTTGGAAAAATTGAGTAATTTGCCCACAATTAAGTGATGAAATTGGTATTTGAACCCAGATCTGACTCCAAAGTTCTTAAACATCATGAAATGGAATGCAATATAGTTTTTAAGTTCCTAGCTCAATGTTAAATTGTATATTATTAGTGGGAGAGGGATGAACAGCCTGATTTCTTGACTGAAAATGCAGTGTTCATTTAATTAACTTTATCTGGTTTTGAGACAGTGTTGATATTGTAACACCAGTCAGAATGCAAAGACCAGTTCTATTATGTCCTATCAACGTGAACTTAGAATCTAGCATCATTTATGCATTGTATTTGTATATATTAAGAATTTTTGTTTAATCCTCTTAAAATTTTGACTGATAAAAATGTTCAAGAATTAGGTAGTGGTGATAGTTCACAACCTTGTGGATATACTGAAAACCACTGAATTGTATACTTTAAGAAATTGTATATTTTAAGAAAAATATTTTTTTGTTTAAAATTATAGATAAAAGCTTTTCATTTGGTTTTTTTTTTTTTTTTTTTTTTTTTTTTTTAGGCAGTCAAAATTTTTCACCCTTTGTAAAGTGCCGTGGTGTTATACCTCATAGCAACCTCAAACTCCTGGGTTCAAGCAGTCCACTTGCCTCAGTCTACCAAGTAACTGGGACTACTGGTGCCTACTACAATGCCTGGATATTTTTAGATACTGGATCTCACCCTGCTCGGGCTGATCTTGAACTCCCGAGCTCAGACAATGCACCCACCTTGGCCTCCCAGAGTGCTCAGATTACAGGCGTGAGCCACCACACCTGGGCTGATTAAAGTAGAACCTCTGGAAGTTGACCACCCAAGGGACTGTAACAAACTGGTCAACATATGGAGATGGTCAACATAAGGAACCAGGCCTTAGTTCATGTGGTGCCCGTCCAGTCTATAAAAATTAGGTCAACTTCAAGAGGTGGTCAACATAGGGTCAGTTACCAAAATTTTATTATAAAATTACAGATTAATTCAGGAGAGTGTGTTCCAATTCTGAGATGGTTGTTTTGTTGTTAGAACAGTGCACAATGGAGAAAACCAGTTTCATTTTTAACAAGAAATTTTTTTAACAAAATATGATAGTTTTTGTTTTTCTATAAACATTGTTAAGAATTTAAAGGATTGTCATAGATATTTAGTATCTATCAGTGTACAAATTTGGAAGACACATTGTTATTAATTCTATAAGACTATGAAAGTAAAACAACTTTTAAAAAAATATTTTTGATTATCAGATTATGCTATATTCTTTTAGAAAATGAATATATAAAATATATATGGACCTTATGCCTAATGAAAATATGTTCTAATAAAATTTTGATTAAATTTAATCCAATTATAGACAGTAAAGATACATTTCCTTTATGTCAAGTTCTATGTATTCATTTAAGTTTTAGTCAACATTAATATTCTCTATAGGTAATCTTAATGTTGCTACAATTTTATTCCTGACCTCTATTATTTCAATAGAATTGTATAACTTTTAATTAGTTTACAAATGTAAATTAGACGTTTTCTCTCTCTCTTTCTTTTTTTGGCTTCTAATTCTTTGTTTTTGCTTTTTAAGCATCGAATGTTATCTAGACAAGAAGAACTTAAAGAAAGAGCAAGAGTTCTGCTTGAGCAAGCAAGAAGAGATGCAGCTTTAAAGGCAGGGAATAAGCAGAATACCAGCGCCACCACACCACTCTGCAACAGGCAGCTAAGTGATGTGAGCAACATTGGATAAAATATATTGTTCATTATAAGGGAGTCATTTGCTAATGTTTGTGCTAAATTATTTTTCCACACACTTTGTACATTGTGGGCAATTGGTGTATTATTAAACTGAAAGTGGCTCACACCTGTATCCCTAGCACTCTGGGAGGCCAAGGCAGGTGGATCACCTGAACTCAGGAGTTTGAGACTGGCCTGAGCAAGAGTGAGACCCCATCTCTACTAAAAATAGAAAAACTAGCTGGGTGTTATGGTAGGTGCCTGAGTTCCAGCTACTTGGAGACTGAGGCAAGAGGATTACTTAAGAGTTTGAGGTTGCTGTAGGCTATGACACCATGGCCCTCTACCACGGGTGACAAAGTGAGACTCCGTCTCACAAAAAAAAAAAAAAAAATTAAAATTAAAAAAAATCATACTTGTAGGAGAATTGTCCTTATTTCTACACAGCAATGTTAGTTCTGAGGTAAAGTAAAACCTGGAATTTAATCTCCAGGTATACATGAATGTTTTTTCTAGTTGACACTTTGTAACTATAGTTGTTTAAGATTGTATTTTGTATATGGAAGTTAATTTATTGGAAATATTAGAGTATCATAACAATGCCTATCATTTACTGAATACCATCGAAGTATTTTAGGAACAATTTTTATTTTACTTCATGAAGATATTCAAACTACTGTCCAGATAAGAAAACTGAGACCAATAAATAACATAACTTGTGCAAGATTGCAGAATGAGTAAACAGTAAATTCAGAATTTGAGCCTAAGCTTTATCAAATTCCAGAGTCGGTTCTCTTTTCTAGCATATGATGTCATTCCTGTATTAAATTACATTTTTATACATGTTTTTGTGTAGTGTTTCACAGATAATAATAACCACATAATAATAGAAGCCCTTAAATTTATGGGAACACGAACCTCTTCCTGAATCCAAGAACTCTTGACAATTTGGTCCCATCACCAAACTCAAATATATATAAAACTGCATGCTTTAAGGCTTTTAGATACCTGTTTAATAATCTCTAACCAGGAGTATTGTTTTTCAAACTTCTAAGTGTTCACTCAGTAATGGAATGAAAAATCTGTTTAATAGGCCATAATAATTTATTTTTAATGAAAAGTGATACAATCGGATGGAATAGAAAATATCAAAATTCATTACAATAGTAATCATAGTATTTTTTAAATAAACTTTCTTTCAAGTTGTATGGATATGTATGCTTACTAAATCGTGAATAAAATGTATTTTTAATTGTGAATCATATCAAAATACTTTGAGAAACACTAATCTAAAGGACATTCTTTAGAAATTATAGCCCTATTTCAGCTTTTAGCAGTACCTAGCCATCTTTTTGTAATCAGTTTGTTGATTCATTCATTTGCCAGATATTTACTGGTATCTGAACTGAGTCAATGTATGGTTACAGAAAAGAGTAAACATCTTTCCTCATGGAGTTTACATTCTGGAGGGTAGAGACAGGTAATAACAAATAAGCAAAGTAATTACAGTGGGTGAAAGTTGGAGTATTTAGTAAAGAATGATTTGAGTAAATGGGTTCTTGAGTGATCTGAGGAGGGAACATTTGAACTAAGATTTGGTAGATGAGAAAGATCCAGTCAAGAACCAAAGAAAGAGGACCTTCTTTAAAAAGAACATTATTTTGTTGACACTAGCTATGTGATGAACTTTTGTTTCATAATTCTTTTAGGATTTAAAACTTGTGGAAAATTTGTACCTTTGTATTTTTTAAATATAATAATTAAATTTAAAAATATACTATGAATGAACAAAGAAGCTTTCCTTTATTGGTCAGATAAGAAGGGTCAATATTCTAATATAAAGATTAGGAGTAGTAGAAATATCTGTTACTTATTTGCAATGACCTCATCATAATTTGGCCACTGAAAATATATCCTAATTTTTCCAACTCCCTTTTCCACAGACTTCTAGAAACTAGGTGGGAACATCAGGCAACAACTTCTAAGTCTTGATTTAAATGAGGTATCTCAGCTTGCTCCTTTTTATTTTGAAGAATAATGGAGGCAGAACATGTACTAAACAGTCAGAATTTCCAATAGGACTGGAGCAACTCTGAGAAGCTTGACATCAAGTTCTATCAAAACCATCTTATTTAATCCATAGAGTACCAAGTGGCAAGTATAGAAATAAATCCACATACTAGGGAGGAATAAATGTAAAGCCAACTCTGAAGTTAAATTAATTAAAAGATAATTTTATACATATTAATAATTATCATCTAATGTTTATTGAACACTTGATGTGGGCCAGGCATGCTTCTAAGTGCTTTCACATAGATATTCTCATTTATTCATTATAACAATTATATGAAGTACGTATCATCATTCCCATTTCACAGGTGAGAAAACTGACACACCAACGAATTAATGACTTGCCTATGGCCACACAACTAATTGGAGTGAGGAATTGAACCTAGGCAGTTTGACTTCAGAGATTGTCTTTAAAAGCCTTGTGATACATTTCTTTATTATTTACTTTTCTGATATCCTTGTGATGTAGGACTAGATTTTATCATAGAAATGAGGAAAGTGAATTAGGAAAAGGTGTTTACATTTACCTAGGATCGCAAACAATGGCAATCTAAGCTTAGAATTCAAGGATTTTGACTCTTAAGTCTGTTTATTCTTTTATTTAGTTTATTTATTAGTTCAACCTTTCTACAAGTATTATTTGTATCTTTTATGCCAGATATCAGTAATACACTTAAACTTTTTATTTCCCAAATGAAACTTAAGCTTTTAGCTAAAGTATTATGAGGTGGGACAAGTTTGTGAATTCATCCTAGAAAAAGTGCTATATGTCTCATTGCTGAGTATCACTGTAGTCACCTTTGTAGGTACTGCCCTTGGAAAGGTATACACTGACACCAGTGTCTAGTCTACCCTATAGAGCAATTTGGGGACTCTTTTTCTTTCTGGAATAGCCATCAGGCTGTTGTTATATTACCCTTGATGTCCTGAATGTCATCAAAATGTCTTCCTTTCAGTATTTCCTTTATCTTCAGGTAAAGAAAAAAGTCATTGGGGGCCAGATCAGGTGAGTAGGAGGGTGTTATTTGTTATTTGTTTACTACCTAAAAACTTTCACACAGACAGTGCTGTGTGAGCTGGTACATTGTCATGATGCAAAAGCCATGAGTTGCTTACTTTTAAAACTGATCAGTATGATGTCTAACTCCTATAATGATAGCAACTCTGTGTGGCCGAACATCATTTGAGCTCAGGAGTTTAAGACCAGCTTGAGCAAGAGGGGAAACCCTGTCTCTATTAAAAATAGAAAAACTTAGCTTGGCATCATGGCAGGGACATGTAGTCCCAGCTACTCAGAAGGCTGAGGCAGAGGAATCAGTTGGACCCAGGTGTTGGGGTGGCTGTGGCTGACACCACAGCGCTCCACCCTTGGTGTACTCTGTCTCAAAAAAAAAAAAAAAAAAGAGGAAATTTACTGTTTGTTTGTTGCTCTAATTCAAACTCCAACATTCACTGGCACGCTAAAACTTGCAACAATAGTAATGCATACCACCCAGCAAGACACTGTCACACGTTGACACAAAACATGACTGTGAGACACTAACTATACCAAACTGTTTGTACAGTGCTGCTAGCATAAGCTCTATGGGGTGTGAATTCAACATTAGAAATTAATTACTAAAATACCTTTTGTCCTGTGTTTGTAATATTTTACAAAATCTGTAAAGTCTATCATTTGGATTTGAAGATAAGTAATGCTGGTTAGAGTTTATTAAGTTAGATATACTTTTATACTGCTGCTAGCATGTAACTTCTGGAAAGAAGTTAGATGTCATCACCTGCTTATTCAAAAAAAAAAAAAAAAGAGAAAGAAAGAAATGCTTATTCCTTTCACCCAGTAATACCACTAACCAAGATCAACATGCAGATTATCATCACAATGTTATTTATAGCAGTAGTTTTTAAATGTCCTAAATGCTCGAAACGGGAATAATTAAATAAATTACAACAATACATGTACTTGTTATATAGCCATTGAATATCTATTCAGTAGTGTTTTGAAAGAATACTTTAAGGACATGGGAAAAAACTCACAATATTATTTTCTACAACATGCCATGTGAACTCCATTTTGAAAGAATGTTGGACAGGAAAGAAAAATTATCAAAATGATAACAGTATCCCTAAGGGGCAGGACAACAAATGACTTACAGAGTTTTCCTCCCTTAATTCTTTCTGTATTAAAAATATGACATGTTCAAATTAAATATTTTAAACTAGGTAAGTTTCGATATCAAAAAAATATATATTTTTAACAAGTTGTTTTCTTAGCATACCCAAATAAACTTGATTAAAACAGTTTTATTTAAAGTTGGGTTATATTTCGGTATCTCTAAGATACATGCGTGTGTGATAAGAGACCTAGAAGGAACTCATATAGTTGAAAATATTAGTTTGTGACTAGGTATAAAATAAATGGCTGATTCAATAATAGCAGTCCTGTTCATAGAAATTCTTGATGATATTTGAAATTGATAATAATATGAATAATTCTATCTCACAAAATATCTCATTGTTTCTTTGACTACTAATAATATGACTTGAGTTAGTTGTCTCTGATTCATATATTTATAGTTATTTTTTCCCAGAAAGAGCAGCTCCACATGCTATAGGTAGCTTGTTCAGTGCCAGCTTGGTAACTTTGTTACATTTGTCCCACACTTACCCTAAGATGTACCCTGTTGCTTATGAAACTATGCTTTGAACAATCAAGATATTTCCCTACCCTTCCTTTTCGGTATTTTTTGCTACTTGAAAACCACTGCAAAATTTACAGTCAGAAAATAATTTTATTGCTCGTGGATTCTGTGAGCTAGGCATTTGGATAAGTTGCAGTGGTAGTGGCTTGTTTCTGCTCCACAGTGTCTGGGGCTGGCTTTATCTAAGACCTCTGCTAAACTATCATTTGAAACGCCTACGCATGGGTTCTCCATATAGTCTAATTGTCTAGTTCTGGCTCTCTTGCAGCATGGTGGCTAGCGTCTAAAAGCAGGTACCCAAGAGGATAAGGCAGAAATGCATGGGGTGGCGCCTGTGACTCAGTGGGTAGGGCACCAGCCCCATATCCTAGGGTAGTGGGTTCAGGCCCGGCCCCCAGCCAAACTGCAACAACAACAAAAAATACCCGGGCATTGTGGTGGGTTCCTGTAGTCCCAGCTACTCAGGAAGTTGAGGCAAGAGAATCGCCTAAGCCCAGGAGTTAGAGGTTGTTGTGAGCTATGTGACGCTACGGCACTCTACTGAGGGCAATAAAGTGAGACTCTGTCTCTACAAAAAAAAAAGAAAGAAAGAAATGTGTGGCATTCTTATGACATAGGTTTTTTGGTTGTTTAATTTTAAACAAAATCACTTCAAGTTTATTGTTAGAAAGGATAATTAGTGGCTACTTTCAGTTATAAACATAAATGGAAAAATTCTAAACAAAACATTAACAAATTTAACCCAGCGATGTAAAAAGGATAATTTGCTTTGGTCGATTTGGATTTATTCTAGGCATGCAAGATGATTGGATATTTAAAAAATCTAGCAGTGTAACTGACCACATTAACAGAGTAAAGAAGACAAGTCAAGAAATAATTTCAAGAGATACAGAAAAATATTTGAAAAATATCAATATCTATTCATGGGCCAATGGAGAAAAAACACAGTACTTAGCAAACTAGGTATAGAAAAGAACTCTATTGACCTGATATCTATTAAAAGCCTATAGCAAACATAATCATGAAATATCAAAAGCTTTCCATTTGTGCAGATTAAAAACACGGGGCATGGATCGGGACCTGTAGCTCAGTGAGTAGGGTGCCAACCACATACACCAAGACTAGTGGGTTCGAGCCCACCTGGGCCTGCTAAACAACAACGACAACTGCAATCAAAAAAACAGCTAGGCATTGTGGCAGGCGCCTGTAGTTCCTGTAGGCGCCTGTACTTGGGAGTGTGAGGCAAGAGAATTTCTTAAGCCCAAGAGGTTGCTATGAGCTGTGATGCCATGGCACTCTACCCAGCACCACAGAGTGAGACACTGTCTAAAAAAAAACAAAAAACACAGGGCACTTCTATTCAGCATCACAATGGAGATCCCAGCTAAGACAAAAAGAAATAAATGGTATAAAGTATGAAATCTTTAGATCTTATTCATGTTGCTTAACTGCAACTTTATGCCTATTCATTACTTATGCCCATTTTTCCCCTTTCTTCAGTCCCTGGTAACAACACTATTCCACAATTTTGATTCTATGAATCTATTTATCTCCCTCATCTAAGTGGAACCATATAGTGTTTGTCTTTCTGTGATTGGCTTATTTTTCCTTAGCATAATGTCATCAGGATTCATCCACGTTATAGCTTATGACAGGACTTCCTTGTTTTAGTATGTATATACTATTCCATTGTATGTATATACCACATCTCTTTATCAACTCATCTGTTGATGAACATATAGGATGTTTCCACATCTTGGCTGTTGTATATAGTGCTGCATGAACACAGCAGTGCTAACAACTCTTCAAAATCTTGTTTTCAGTTCTTTTGGATAAATACCCACAAGTGGAATTACTGGATTGAATGGTAGTTCTATTTTCAATTTTTTGATGAACCATCATCTTGTTTTCCATAATAGCTACACCATTTGGTATTACCACCAACAGTTTACAAGGATTCCTATTTCTTGACATTTTTGCTAGACTTGCTATCTTTCGTTTTTTAAATGATAGCTATAGGTGTAGGGTGACATCTCATTGTGATTTTGATTTGCATTTTCCTGATGATTAGTGATTTTTGAACATCTTTTCATATCTTTGTTGACCATTTGGATATTTGTAAGTATTTTTTAGAGAAACATCTATTCAAGAAATTAGCTCATTTTTAAATTAGTTTATCTGTATGCTTTTTGATTTTTTCTTTTTCTTTTGGCTGTTGGATTGTATAAATTTCTTACATGTTTTGTAGGTTAATTCCTTATCAGATATATGGTTTACAAATATTTTCTCCCATTTTGTAGGTTGTTTTATGACCTAGTTTTTTAAAGTCATAAAACATCACTTCTGCCATATTCTCTTGGCCTAAGCAGTCACAAAGCTACACTCAAGTTTAAGGAGAAGAGACATAGACCCAACCACTCAGTGGTAGGAATATCAGAGTCACATTATAAAAAGAGTAAGTGGCATGAGAAATACTGTTGCAGCCTTTTCTTGATAAAGTTTAAACTCAGGTGAAAAACTGTTCTATGTGCATTCCACTATGGCTCATTTTTTCAGGCGTTAAAGCCTATATAGACTATCACTCTTGTTTTGACACTTAGTACTCTGTACAGCTTATAGCTAATATTGAAATGATTTAATAAAGAGAATGTAAAATGTCAGATAATTCCAGTTTCACAAATATGGGAAAAGTTAGACTTTGCCATTGCTTTTCAGTTATTATGCAACTTGATTATCAGGTTGATATCTTTTCCAGGGATATAGTGTTTTTTTCTGTTGCTGTTGTTCATTTCTTTGTTTAGGGCTGGGGTCTTGCTCTGTCTCAGGCTGGTGTCATGATCATAGTTCACTGCAGCCTTTGAACTCCTGGCCTCAAACAATCCTTTTGCCTCAGCTCTTGAGTTTGTGGGATTCTAGGCGTGAGCCACTGCACCTGGTGGTAGTTTTCTTAATTTAGTCATTTATTTTATCATTCTGATAGCTCTTATACATATAGCTTATAATTATTTAGGCAGTACTGTTGATTTTCTTTTGAAAAGGAGTATGGTCACCTTGGCTGACAAAAAGGGAAAATGAAAAAGCTTCATCTCTAGAGCAATGAAATGTGAGGTAAAGTGACATTAAAACTGGAAATTACTTAATATCTCTGATTCTGTTCTTCTTGTGAAATGGAGGTGAAACTTTTTTTCACCCATTTGACACTCTAATAGATGTCCTTGGTGAATTAGGTAAGGGAACCATGACTAACAGCCATCTCCATTTTACTGTCAGCATCCCCATCACTGTGTAGATAGAGATCAAAAGACTTCTGGTAAATAGAAAGCACCTAACTAAAAAAAATTGCCAAAAAAAGACTGGGATCTAATTTGGTGAACTGATTTCTACCATCTTCACTTCCTCTTTAATTTGTGCTTTAATTTACAACTTTCCTATTTTAAATTCATTATAATCTGTCTTGACCTTTATAAAGTATGGCATGGTACTGAGAGAGTGCTGGAACAGGAGCAATATACCTACTGCTACCCACTGTTTGTTCTTAGTGGAACTGAGAATTCTTGTTGAGTTTAAAAAAAGAAAAGGAAAGAGAGTTGGTAACCAAGAATGACTTCAAGTCTTTAAAAAAAGTAGGAGGACCGACCATCTAATCTTTAAGAGTTTACTGAAGAAACAGAGAACACTTATTTATTGCTTTAGGGACCACTGAGTTAGAACTTTTTTAAACAATTTCTATATTTTATCCCTCTGTGCTTTGTTTCTATACAATGAACCTAAGACTCTTTGAGAAGAATGAGGAGAGCCATTTTAATAATTGATGTTAGAGTACTTAACTAGAAGCATATAGTGCCTGCAATAGTGTCCACGCACTCAGTACAAGTTAGTGACTTCTGTGTCTAGTTCTGGGCTGATAAAAAGTGAGAACTTGGGGATTCAGAAAAGGGTTAAAGAGTAAAAGCAAAGATCTACTTATAAGGAAAGATAGGCTTATAAAATATAAAGAAAAAACTGGGAAATATCTTTAAGTGTTAATTTGAATATACAATAATGTAGGATTCAAGAATACCCAGGAACAAGTGATACATGGAGTGGCAAAAGTAATCTCATCTCTAATCGACCTGAGATGAGAATGAACAATGAACATCTTAAAACTTACAAATGAACAAAAAACAATGACCACTTAAAACTTACATTAGTAAAAATGCAACGTTTGAAAATCTTCTGGTAGCCCCATTTACCTAAGAGAGTAAACTTCATAGAGGAGAGCCATTTGATCATAGAGAGTCTTGCAAATCCTATCCCCTCCTTTTCGAGCCTCATCTCTCCCCCACCCTGCCCTCATTTTTCACTTTACAGTTCTAAGTTGTTGCAGAATATAAAATGTGCCATATTCTTTCATTCCCGTGTCAAGCATTTGCTGTTCTATCCCTGAACTTCCATTATTGGGCATCTTCCATTATTAGTTTCTACTGAAATATCACTGTTTCTATTAATACTTTTGTAATGACTCCTTGTAGTATAGTTAATTCTCTTTCCCATATCTTTTTCTGTTACACTGTACACATCTCTACTATAGCATGCATTCTTCCCAATATAATTATCTAATTACAAACCTTTTTCTTCTACTCAACTTGGAGCTATTTAAAGTACAGGGACCTGTATCCCTAGCACCAAATAGTATTCAGTAAATGTTTGTTCAATTAATTAAGGGAAGAATGATAAGCTATTTTTCATATCCTCTGAGTGTCAACTAGTAACAAATGAGCTTACATGTGAAAAATTTGCTATAAGGAGTTTCTTGATAGTAAAGATTTATAAACAGGAAAAATAAATGTTTTTCTCTGAAGGTCTTCATAGCAGAATCGGGCAGAGGAAGTTAGTGTTCTGTCTCGAGTCAATTAGAGATGAGATTACTTTTGCCACTTTGAAACTTAAGGCTCCATGTATCATTTGTTTCTGGGTATTCCTGAATCCTACATTATGATGCTTGTCTTTGTTGTTATAATGTATATACACCAAATCCTTACACATACCTGTTTTTTTCCATATTCTGGGTCTCTGATTAGAGTTCATGTCCCAGTTCTGCCTTGAATTACCCCATGCTACTAAACATTCTCTCTTATAATTAGTATAGCTTTAGGCTGCAAGCCTGGGAAGCACTTTCTAAGACACTGAAAATAACTCTTGGTAATCTGATCAGGAGGATCCTTATGTACAGACTCTACCGAAGTTATCCTCAGGAAAGAATTGAGCTGTAATTTTTTTTCAAAGGACAACTCATAAACACAGATACCATAAACCTTTTAATTTCTCTAAATTTTTGGTAGAACTACTATTGTATGTTTTAATGAGTACTTGGTACAAGTACAAATTGCCTTTTAAGTCATTTTTTGTGGAAGGTTATTTACATGGTTTATTTGTATCCTTGTGCCTTTAGATACTCCTTTAATTGTTTTAGTTTTTCTCTGAAATTGTTTTTCTAGGAGATAGATTTCATTGCCATGGATCTCTGTGATTTCTTTTTCTTTTCTTCCTGTCCCTTTTATTCTATGAAGATTTTCAAATGTTGCATTTTACTAATGTAAGTTTTAAGTGTTCATTGTTTTTCCACATGAACTTAAAATCATTTTTTTCAAAGTGCAACTAAAGACTTTGGCAGCTTCAGTAGTCTAGCTATCATATAATCCAAAGGGGCCTTCTAGGAGCCTTCTTGATTATACAATACATATGAATACAAACTCCAAGACAAAAATGTGATTCTTTTAAAAAAAAATTTCTGTTTCAATTATTTTTATTACTCAATTACCCCCTTTCCCCGAGATACGTACAAATAGTCTATTTAACACTCTTGTTTATTACTTTGGAATAATAATGATAGCATTGGAATATAATTTTTTAAAAAAATAGATTTAATAAACCCACCATTACCTTTCATAATACTCATGTAATTATATAGCTGAGAGAGATGTTTGCCGTTAACCTGCTAAAGTTTAAGACTGATATGTTCTAAGCAAACGATGAAAGTCATGCTACCCACAGTCTTTGGAATTGCTGTTAGGATATTTGTGAAGCACTTTGAATATGTCAGAAGAATGATACCATAAAAGTTTAATTATGTTTTAAAGTAAAGAATAAAATCTGTTTTATAAATAGAAAATCTAAAAAGACAATCAGGGTGAAGTTTTAATCTAATCAGAGTCTAATCAGAATGATCGGTGAATTTATAAATATACTTGTTTTTTGGTTTTTTGGCAGTAATTTTGTAGCATAAGATATGGCTTGCAATTATTATTACCTAATTATTTAATTACCTAATTATTAGGTATCTGGAAGCTTTTTAAAAAGAAATATCAGAAAATAATTATAATACTATTATAAAACAACAGTCTTGATTTTTTTTCTCTGTTATTTAATCTGCCAGTGTAATGGCCCAGGCCTTCCACTCCACTAATAAAGAATCTTGTCCTCACATAGCAGGTAGCAGGATCAAACTGCAAGTTAGCAGCAAGTCCTGGAGGGTTTGCGATGTCCATCTTTAAAGGTTTGTAGGAATGTTCAAATCCTCTGAAGAAAACAGTATTTATGGGAAAGGATTTTAGTTTGGTCACTCTTTAGTTAACTATTAATACAAACACCAGTAACCCAAAGAGATACAGGTACAGTGACTTTGTTTTTTTAACTGGACTTTGAAAATGAATCCAGGTGTCTTGTTTAGTAAGAACTAATAGAAGGCAGGTTGGTCTTTTGTGAATTGAACCTTAACAGATATTTTGTTGCCATGAAGGGTGGGATATCAACATTGTACTTTTGATGTTAATTGGAAAATATTGATTTTAAATGAGACTAATCTTAAAAAAATAGACTAGTCTGTCATGTTGATAATTTTAGCAGATTTAGATAAGTAGATCATTAGATTTTTTCCAAATAATAAAAGAAGCAGTTACCATTCAATTGGTTAAAAAGGAAAACATCATTTTGGTAATCAGTAATAAAACTTTCTCTATAGTTTACATACATATATTCTTAGTATGTATCATATAAATATTATAAGATTATATTTGTATATTTATGAATATTGTCTGTGATACATTTAGATAGCTAGGCTCCTAGGAATGAAAGCATTAAAATTTAATTCAAGCTGAAATTTTTATTTTTCTACAATATACTTTTATCAGTGCTATTTATTATTAAGAAGTCACTTTGCATTTGTAGTTTTCTATTAAAAGAACACAATTATCAGTGATTATAAAAAGGAATCTAAATCTTTAATAACATAAAGAGTGAGTATTTATATGAGCTTGAATATCTATGCCCAGAGCACTGAGAGGAAAATATATTCCTTATTTTTTATTTCAGCACAATCACCAGAAGATTTAATGTACATAATCCGTTTCAGACCAGTAAGACACTTTAAATGTATAGCTAATCTTTTTATAGTTGTATTTTAGAGGAGAAGAATGCTGGTATACTTCTATGTTCAGCATAAATACCTCTGTACAAGGCAGTGGTTTTTATCCTTTATGATTTAAATAATACTTTATCTATTATGTCTAAATTTAAGTTGATTTGAAATCTGCTATCCTAACAATGGTTACTAGACTTCTTAGAAAACATATTGTTAGCTTGCTAGCATATCTTCAAAGTCACACAAAACACCATCTTTGTTGGAAGCAAAAGCAAAAAAAAAAAAAAAAACCAACCCTCAAGCATCTTTTCTATTATGTGGCCATAAACCCTTGGCCTCAAAAGTCCTATTTATTTGAGGTTGCCATGAATGCATGAAGCTGGGGCTAGGTGTCTTAGCATCAGGAACACTCTTTTTGTGCAACTATTAATGGCTGTGGGCATTTTACATATGGCTGTTCAGTGCAGTAATATCACTATTACTAAAGCTGTGTTTTATATTGCCTATTTTGTTATTGCTCAGCATGCGAGAGAGTAGAATTTAAATCTTTATTCATTTTACTTTTTAATGTTTTTTTTTTGTTGTTGTTGTTCTTATCATATTCTGGCTTTCCCAAGGATATATGCCTTGAACAAAAAGTCACATGTACATTACTAATTGTGTGCTATTATATTTACAGTTCCTAGTGGTGGCACTGTGAAGCTACTAATTCCTTTGCTTTACTTGATGTAAAATAATCTGAGTGTCTTTGATAGCAGTGAAACAGTATTAATTGTTTTGTACATTTCTT